>JADLZN010003260.1:167500-179064 GCA_018155175.1 Sinocyclocheilus anophthalmus
CTGTGATGAATGATAAAGACAACTACAGCCAATCAGGATCCACCTGACTTTAAAGAGCTGAAACATTTAAAGTGGCAGAGGACAAATCTGTGGCGAATTGATGTGGATCCCAAAACAGTTATCGATCTTGGTGTGAACGGGCCTTAAATGAGTACAAGACAAAATGAATGCAACTGTGTGTGAACTCTTCCTTTAATGTGAATGCTTATTTTTTTTTTTTTTTTTTTTTGTTGTTGTGTGAGTTTAAAATAGCATCTGCACAGACTGCCGCTGTATGTAAAACATTTCTGACATCGTATCATCTTCGTTTCAGTCAGTTCAAAAGAGTCACAGCGGGCATTCAGAACTGAAGCATTTCTCTCAGCGTGTGGTTAACAACTGAAACCGAACCGCCGGGGTTTGTGTCGCTGCCACAAACAGACCAGAACGAAACCACATGTGGTCCGAGACTCCCAGAAGCCATTCGGGCGGGTTCAGCGCTCGTTAGCGCTTTAGCAAACTGAACCTGAACAGTATTTAAAAGTCTTTGATGAACAGACGAATGTTTGCAGATCTGAGCGTCAGCACACACACATGAAATGCCATATAATCTAAAGCTGTGTTACAGGAATAAACTCAAACTACACTGAAGAGAGACGATGCTCTAACCATAGCATACAGCGGCAGAGCGCTGCGTTTCACGCTCTCACCAGAACAAAGACACGCCGGCAGATCCTGCTGAACATCTCAGTGGGTTTCTGTGGTCAACATCTGCTCAAGCCTTTATTTCTTACCGTTATATGGAAAGTTTGTTGAATGGGCGTGGTCGAGCCCGCGGCCGTGTGATTGGTTCTCTTAAAGGGGTCATATGATGCGATTTCAAGTTTTCCTTTCTCTTTGGAGTGTTACAAGCTCTTAAAGAAAATCTGTAAAGTTGCAAAGACTAAAGTCTCAAAACCAAAGAGATATTCTTTATCAAAGTTAAGAGTCAGCTCGTTCTAACACGCCCCCACATATCTACCTCACTATGTGGGAAGATTTGCATAACGCCGCCCAAATGTTCACGCAAAGAAAGAAGGCGTAACTTTTATTCTCGCTGTAGTATTGTTGCCGTCGCCGTCATGTCGTGAAGACGCTGTGTGCTTCGTTGTGAAAGCTAAACTAATTTGTTTGGCCTTCCAAAAAAGGACACAACCAGAAATCAGTGGTTAAGCTGTATTTACAATACTGTTTCCAGAACAGTTTAACCCAAATATTCAGATTTGTGCAGCATATTTTATGGAGGACTGTTTTCTGATCTTGAGAGAGTAGACTACAATGCCGGCTGTTCTGACCTCCAGACTGTAAGTACGTTTTCATTTAAAAGATTTGCCACTGACGATTCAAACGCGAGATTTGAGCAGTGTAGAGTAGCACTTGTGTTTGTCATTTCTATGGTCACAAATGCAGACATGGTCTAGTGCAGAGAACCCCCAACCCGTTGCACCACGGTGTCCCACCCCTGTGTATGCAACGCAACAGTAAAAGACAGTATAAGTCATTATAATCCATAATTATGGATGCAACAAATGCCTTGTTTATAATGTGTTTTAATGTTTTTGTTTCGTCGCTCAGGCCGGACAGGGCATCATCACAGTATGATAAGGGGCGTAACATTTCCGTCTGACGTTTGAGGTATTCAGCCAATCACAGCGCACTGGATAGCTGGCCAATCACCGCACACCTCACTTTCCAGAACGATGAGCTTTGTAAAAATCAACGGGTTTCAGAAAGGTGGGGCATAGAGGAGAAACAATAATTTACATTATGTGGAAAATAATGTTTTTTAACCGTAAACCACATAAACACATTTCATTACACCAAATACACAACTTAATGTTCTTTTTAGCAACAGAGGCCCTTTAATGTGAGTGCGGCAGGTTGGCGTGTGGTTTGGCGCCTTTTTTCTCCTGTGTCTTAATGGCTTTAATTATCGAATGAGCTTTCGTTTGATGACTCTCTATGAATCAGGCAGCCACGTTACAGATGTGATTTTACACCCACAGATGTTTAATTACCATAATTATATATAATATATGATACTATATAATTATATAATTATAACAAACGAAGGTTTGGGGCTGGTATGATTATATTTATATTTCTGAAAGAAGTATATTCTTATCAAGGCTGCCTTTATTTGATCAAAAATAGTAAAAACAGTAATATTGTGTGAAAATTAAATAATTAAAGTGGTTTATTTTGTTTTAAAAATATATAAATGTCCGAGGGTGGCAAGGGGACCTGTTAACCCACACGGTATTGATACAACTACTTCAGCTAAAATAATGTTTTTTAAATAATGTCTAAGTTAATACTTGTTCAAAACAATCACTTTAGCAAAGATTGTACTATTTTCTGCTTATTTTGAAAAATTTTTTTTTTTTCAATAAATATACTGTCATTAAAATACTGTATGTTAATATAATTTTTTTTTTAAATACAGAAACAAAATCGTTTTAATGAGTAAAGATTCTGAAAGTATTGAAGTAGATACAATAATAATTGAATATATATTTACAGTAGTAACAGCAAATTATATATTATTATATGATATGATTAATATCATGTTTTTAAATATGAAGGTTTCATTCTAAACATGGTGATTATCTCTAATATGGACACCCAAAATAATATATGATATTTACAATCTGAATCTAACCATGTCATGTCAAACAATGGAAAAGTCAGCCATCTATTAATTATCATGTTAATTACTGTGCGCCTTTAGCCACGACAACAGAGGTGCTTTTTACCCCAAACACCATACTTTTACATATTCTTTCATTATTTAAAAACTGTTGCTTTAATTTCTTAAAGGTCCCATGACATGCTTTTATATAGGCCTAAGTGGTCCCTAGTACTGTATCTGAAGTCTCTTTCAGCCTTGGTGCAGAATTTCAGCCACTACGAGCCAGTCCCACAACAAGCTTTCCTTAGGACGTGCCATTTCTGTGTCTGTAGCTTTAAATGCTAATTAGGAGGAGAGAGCCGCCCGGGCAGCTGCATGCTTCGTTCGTTGCAAGCCTGATGCTCTCGAGGAAAAAAAAAATACTATATTGCGACTGCCCTCGCACGGTGGTAGTCATTTTCTCAGGGCGGGCTAAATTTATGCGGCGGGCAAAGCAGCGAACGGGGAGGTAACCTTTCCCCGTTTGACGGACATAAGGGAAGCTTACAGATTGGGCCATAGAGCTTTCATTTTCTCAAAGGCGAGCAGGTACCCAGGGATCGGTTTAACCTATCGCCTTGCTAGCCACTGGGGACATAGGCAGGAGGGGGAACCTATAATGTTAAAAAACCGATATAAAGTGACATTTTCATGCCATGGACCTTTAAACAAAACTGAAAATCTAAAGAGACTTTGTCTCAAAATATAGGCATTTTTTTTAGCGATTATTATTGCTACTGAAATCTACAACATTAAAAATAAGAATTAGATCAACGAAGCACATAATCATATTTGCGCTGCTGCGTGCGATCGCGGTCAAGGATCAGGACAATAACACCGGCATCTTGAAAAGCAGATGTGTTGCGAAAGTGATAGCGCCATGTTTGTGCTGTGTCTAGTGGTTTAGATGAAAATACTGTCAAAGGAGACCTTTTAACCCAGAGTGCATTTAGCCCGTTGTAACCCTACTAGCAATGTTTTCTTCTCTTTCAAGTTTAGTGTGTATACGGAGCATTAAGAGCTGCAGATCATCAAAACAATCCTGATGAGATGGACGGGAGTGACTGGAAAACAAAGAGGAATGGAATTTGAATGGGAACACACATAAGATTGTGTGTGTCGTGTCGGTGCGTGCGTGTGTGTGTTGTGTGTCGTTGTGTGTTGTGGTGTCTGTGGTGTGTGTGTTTGTGTGTTTGTGTGTGTATGTGTGTGTCTGTGTGTGTCTGTGTGTGTGTGTGTGAGTGTGTGTGTGTGTGAGTGTGTGTGTGTGTGTGTCTGTGTGTATGTGTGGCTGATGTGTATGTGTCTGTGTATGTGTGTTTGTGGGGTTGGTCTGTGGTCTGTGTTTTTGTTTGTGTGTGTGTGTCTGTGTGTCTCTGTATGTGTGTGTGGTGTCTGTGTGTGTGTGTGTCTGTGTCTGTGTGTGTGTGTCGGTGTGTGTGTGGGTGTGTGTGTGTGGTGTTTGTGTGTGGTGTGTGGGTTCTCTTGTGTTGTGTGTGTGTGTGTGTGTGTGTGTGTGTGTGTGTGCGATATGAGATTGTGCAATGGAAACTGTCTGTTCACAGCAAAAAACCTGGTCTCCAGCAGACGGCCTGCATGATTTGTGTGATAAATCAATCAGACTAGTAAAGTAATGGTGCATTACTTTTAAATTTACAACAAAATATCTGAGTTACTTTTTCAAATAGGTAATGCAAGTTACTCTGTTTTTCCATTGATCGACTGACATTTCTCCTGTCGCCACTCCGAGAGAAACAGAGGCGCTTCCTTCATCCTGAGGTTTATTCGTTTCACTTTGGGTGTGAGAGGGCCTTTACAGTTGCCAGAAATATAACTTTTGGGGATTTTGTTATTAAAAATAAATAAACAATCCCAGCCCAGGTGACAAAAAGTAATGCAAAAGTAAAGTAATGCATTACCTTCCATAAACTAAGTAACGCAATTAGTTGCTTTATGGACTAACACTGCAATGCATTACTTTTAAAAGTAACTTTCCCCAACACTGGCGACTGTGTGAGTGAATTTGACTAATTTAACACATTTTGAAAGTGTACTGCAGTATGTAGCAGCTGTCTGTGAAGGTCTCTGGTTCTCATGCGGTCGTTCTGCAGCCAAACGCTAAAGACAAGCTTGGTTTTCCAGAGGTCGTGTAGTGATGTTAAATATGGGGTGATTTTACAGCGCTGCACACGAGAGCAAACTCAACATTCAGCAAGAAAAGCAAAATGAAAAAGCTCTAATTATAGTCGTTTGCTTTCTGTTCTGTCATTCATGTTTGGAGGAGCGGCCGTCTTTTATGTCTGTTTCAGACGTTGAACTGTTTTCAGATGATGTCTCTGTCCTCAGGGTGGCCACAGATCATAATTCAGACAACACCAGCGCGATCCTGCGCGAATGGCTGATAAACGTCCAGCACTTCTATCATTATGTGGAGTGGAGACCTCAGGAGGAGCCCAGGTGAGAAGACACTAAAACTGCATCGGAACCCAAAGCGGAACACAAATTAGAGATTCACACACACACCCACACACACACACACAACACACACACACACACACACACACACACACACATTTTCTCTGATGCGATCAGTGTCTGCGCTATTTTTAGTAAATATCAATATTCTACCGACCTCAAAAATTATATGAATGTTATTTATTGTAAATATTTATTTTGCTACATCTTAAACTGTCTGACTTAAATCTTATTGTATAATTATTTTCAAAAGTTTTTAAATACATTTTTCAATGTAAAACATTATATATATATTTATCTCACTAGCCTTATATTTTAGTGTTATATTCTATTATAGTTTTTGTAAATATTTTGAATTTTATTTGTACTTTTTATAGTTTCTGCGTTTTATGTCTATATAGTTTTTTTTTCCGTCTTTCGTATTTTACAAAACTGAAAATAAGAAATGTTGCTTTGAAAACATTTACTTTTTTCTGTTTTATTTATATGAACATTTATTTTAAGTATCAAAAAAGTATTTTTATGGTTTTAATTTTAGGTAATTATCATAGATCGATAGATAGATAGATAGATAGATAGATAGATAGATAGATAGATTTTTTCAACAAATATCATGGATCATGTTTGTAGGGAAGTCACACCACATGGAATTTTATTTAGTGCATTTAAGTCATTTTATGTATCAATTGTATTTTAATGTTTAAATTTAATTTGAATTAATTGGTAGGACAAAGAAAATCAGTCCATCACACTAAAGATTGACCTCGGACTGTGTCTGACAGGTTTGTGTCTCATGCATGTATTTGTCTGTGTGTTTCTCAGCGTCTACGAGGACGAGAGCGGCCCGAAGCACTGGACGAGCCTGCGGTACGAGCACGTGATGAAGCTGCGTCAGGCGGCCCTCGACACGGCGCGGGAGATGTGGGCCGACTACCTTCTGGTACATGGTCTGAGACGAGTCTCTTTACCCTTCACTGAACTGAGGCCCGTCTGAAGTTAGCAGTGCTGTTCAGTGTTATAGAGTTATTTCTGCTGCTCTGTGATCAGCTCTGTTCCTCAGTCCTCTGTCCAGCAGACGGTTTTGTGTGTGCTTTAGTCGAAGTACTCTGTACCATTACACGATTGCACACACTCTCCGCTGGTGAGGAATCAAAACCACTGCCGTGTATGACAGTTAAACATCTTTTCTGGGCAACCACATTGAGTTTTATCTTTGGTAAGCGACACAAATTAAATAAGGGTTTTTTCTAGGCATCTCATGATTCAAACTGCACTGAAAAAATTGTGTAATTTAATTTTACTCAGACATAGCTTGTAAATTTCACTAATGATTATAAAGAAGCAAAACGACTGAAATAGTATTTTCTTATAAAGCGTTCTCCAATAATTAAATTCAATTCAAGTTTATTTATATAGCGCTTTTCACGATACAAATTGTTGCAAAGTAGCTTTAGAGAGAATTAAGTTTCTACAATATATTTAGTAGTAGCTTGTCAGTGGTGACTGTGTCAAATTGATGTACATATGGTGAAGTAATGTGGAGTGTCTTTGAGATGATCAGTGAAACAAACATGACTGACTCTGTTTGCAGATGGTGGACTGTGATAACCTGCTGACCAACCGGGATGTTTTATGGAAGCTGATGCGGGAGAATAAGACGATGGTGGCGCCGATGCTGGAGTCCAGAGCGGCGTACTCAAACTTCTGGTGCGGCATGACGTCTCAGGTGTGTCTCGTCCCGTCACAGCGCCTGGCAGCTCTTTATTCATTCAGACTTCATCATTTCTCAAATGTGCTCTTTAGTTTTTATCATCTTTATTCTTAGTCAAGGTTTAGTCAATGAAAACAGTCGTATCTTAGCTTTTGCGCAAAATTATAATCACTATTGTTGTCATTAGAGAAATGTCTTTTTATGTTTCATCTCAATTATTGCACTTTGACATGAAGCGACAAATGTTTGGGTTTATTACAGTTTGTCACTGAGAAGGTTTGCTCACAGATTTAATGGCAGCAAACCGCCTCGTGAAGGAACACAGACTGCCTTTAGCAGACTATCGCAATGAAGATCGTCAAACTCCAACATACAAGTCTTCTGGTGTTTTCAGATCATCAGCACCTTTTTCTCAGAGAGATTGTTGCCAGATTGAGAATATTATGGTTGCCAGATCAGGAATATTAAGTAAAAAAATCGTTGCCAGATTGGGAATATTATGGTTGCCAGATCAGGAATATTAAGTAAAAAAAAATTGTTGCCAGATTGGGAATATTATGGTTGCCAGATCAGGAATATTAAGTAAAACAATCGTTGCCAGATTGGGAATATTATGGTTGCCAGATCAGGAATATTAAGTAAAACAATTGTTGCCAGATTGGGAATATTATGGTTGCCCGATCAGGAATATTAAGTAAAACAATTGTTGCCAGATTGGGAATATTATGGTTGCCAGATCAGGAATATTAAGTAAAACAATCGTTGCCAGATTGGGAATATTAAGTAAAACAATCGTTGCCAGATTGGGAATATTATGGTTGCCAGATCAGGAATATTAAGTAAAACAATTGTTGCCAGATTGGGAATATTATGGTTGCCCGATCAGGAATATTAAGTAAAACAATCGTTGCCAGATTGGGAATATTATGGTTGCCCGATCAGGAATATTAAGTAAAAAAATCGTTGCCAGATTGGGAATATTATGGTTGCCAGATCAGGAATATTAAGTAAAACAATCGTTGCCAGATTGGGAATAATAAGTAAAACAATCGTTGCCAGATTGGGAATAATAAGTAAAACAATCGTTGCCAGATTGGGAATATTATGGTTGCCAGATCAGGGATATTAAGTAAAACAATCGTTGCCAGATTGGGAATATTATGGTTGCCAGATCAGGAATATTAAGTAAAACAATTGTTGCCAGATTGGGAATATTATGGTTGCCAGATCAGGAATATTAAGTAAAACAATCGTTGCCAGATTGGGAATAATAAGTAAAACAATTGTTGCCAGATTGGGAATATTATGGTTGCCAGATCAGGAATATTAAGTAAAAAAAAATTGTTGCCAGATTGGGAATATTATGGTTGCCAGATCAGGAATATTAAGTAAAACAATCGTTGCCAGATTGGGAATATTATGGTTGCCAGATCAGGAATATTAAGTAAAACAATTGTTGCCAGATTGGGAATATTATGGTTGCCAGATCAGGAATATTAAGTAAAAAAAAATTGTTGCCAGATTGGGAATATTATGGTTGCCAGATCAGGAATATTAAGTAAAAAAAAATTGTTGCCAGATTGGGAATATTATGGTTGCCAGATCAGGAATATTAAGTAAAAAAAAATTGTTGCCAGATTGGGAATATTATGGTTGCCAGATCAGGAATATTAAGTAAAACAATTGTTGCCAGATTGGGACAGATTATGGTTGCCAGATTGGGAATATTATGGTTGCCAGATTATCCGATCAGGATATAAGTTTAATTAGGTTAAATTTTGGTAAAAATTGTTGCCAGATTGGGAATATTATGGTTGCCCGATCAGGAATATTAAGTAAAAAAATCGTTGCCAGATTGGGAATATTATGGTTGCCCGATCAGGAATATTAAGTAAAACAATCGTTGCCAGATTGGGAATAATAAGTAAAACAATTGTTGCCAGATTGGGAATATTATGGTTGCCAGATCAGGAATATTAAGTAAAACAATCGTTGCCAGATTGGGAATAATAAGTAAAACAATCGTTGCCAGATTGGGAATAATAAGTAAAACAATCGTTGCCAGATTGGGAATAATAAGTAAAACAATCGTTGCCAGATTGGGAATATTATGGTTGCCAGATCAGGAATATTAAGTAAAACAATCGTTGCCAGATTGGGAATATTATGGTTGCCCGATCAGGAATATTAAGTAAAAAAATCGTTGCCAGATTGGGAATATTATGGTTGCCCGATCAGGAATATTAAGTAAAACAATTGTTGCCAGATTGGGAATATTATGGTTGCCAGATCAGGAATATTAAGTAAAAAAAAATTGTTGCCAGATTGGGAATATTATGGTTGCCAGATCAGGAATATTAAGTAAAAAAATCGTTGCCAGATTGGGAATATTATGGTTGCCAGATCAGGAATATTAAGTAAAACAATCGTTGCCAGATTGGGAATAATAAGTAAAACAATTGTTGCCAGATTGGGAATATTATGGTTGCCAGATCAGGAATATTAAGTAAAACAATCGTTGCCAGATTGGGAATATTAAGTAAAACAATCGTTGCCAGATTGGGAATATTAAGTAAAACAATCGTTGCCAGATTGGGAATAATAAGTAAAACAATCGTTGCCAGATTGGGAATAATAAGTAAAACAATCGTTGCCAGATTGGGAATATTAAGTAAAACAAAGGGCAGAAAAATTAGTATTTAAAAGAAAAGCTTTGATTGGGGGATGTAAGATCTTGAATTGGCAAACCGCAAACAGGCTTGTTAAAGGATGTGTAACTTATATAAGTTATATATTTGTTTTAATAATTTATTTATAAATTAACTGTTATAATATAAATACTTTTAGTTTCACCTTTTTTGGCAGATTATTGCAAGTTTATATAATCAGAGTCATTGATTGTCGTTCCTCCGTGTCTTTATCGTTATAGCTGTGGTTAAATTTAGAATGATTTTTAAATCTATCTTTATTGTTATGGCTATAGATCTTGTTCTTGGTGTGAACGGGCCTTCAGTCATGGGAAAAAAGTTAACGAGGGAGTTTTGGTTAAGGAGTGAGCGTGTGTTTGCAGGGTTATTATAAGCGGACGCCGGCCTACATGCCCATCCGCAGGCAGGAGAGGAAGGGCTGCTTCGCCGTCCCCATGCTCCACTCCACCGTCCTGCTGGACCTGAGGAAGGAGGCGACCCGTGAGCTGGCCTTCTTCCCGCCTCATCCCGACTACAGCTGGGCCTTCGACGACATCATCATCTTCGCCTTCTCCGCGCGGATGGCAGGTGCGTCTCAGATCGAGGAGACTGCATTCGGTTATCATGTGCACTGCTTTTGCGTGAATCTTAACATGGTTTCCCGCAGAGGTTCAGATGTACATCTGCAACAGAGAGACTTATGGGTATCTCCCCGTGCCCCTGCGCTCCCATAATACCTTGCAGGACGAGGCGGACAGTTTTCTGCACTCGCTGCTGGAGGTTATGGGTGAGTCACATGACTGGTCACATGTTTTCTGCTTAAGTGTCCTTCATGGTTCTGAATGTGTTTTGTCTGCAGTGCGCAGTCCTCCATCAGAGCCGTCTGTGTATCTCTCTCTTCCTCCTAAACAGCCGGATAAAATGGGCTTCGATGAGGTCAGGATGTCACATTATTTTATTTTGCTTTATAGTATTTTTATTATACTTCATACTTTTTATATTGAATATTTTATCATTTTATATTGTATAATTTTTTATTTTTTTATTTGTTTTTTAATAAAAACGTATAATATAAAACAGTTACATAGCATTTTACATTAAATATTATTAAACGTTAAAGATTTTAGTAAATAATATTAAAAACATTTAAATATTTATTGCTTTTGTCCTCTAGGTTTATTTCATTTATAATATATTGAATACATTATATTTATTGATTGTATTTTTATTATTATTCTGTATTTTTATAATTGTATATTTTTGTCAGGTGATGTATTTTATGTCATATTACATAATTTTATGACAATGTTTATAAATATTTAATGATTAAAGAGTTTTTATATAATTTTATTATTGACGTGGTGTATATTCATATTATAAGACAATTACAGATATGATTAATTTTCTATTATTTTAAAAAGCGTATATCTAGTATTATTATGTATCTTCATCAGTCGTATGGTGTGTGTGTCCAGGTGTTTATGATAAACCTGCTGAGGCGTTCGGACCGCAGAGAGCGCATGCTGAGGACTCTGTACGAACAAGAGATCGCGTGCAAGATCATCGCAGCTGTAGATGGCAAGTACGTCTCAAACACACACAAACAGATCGCGTTCACATGCAAACATGAGCTTCCTATAATCCTGTCTGTCTCACCTGTCGCATAGCAGCCCGTCTTCGGACCCGTGGTGTGTGTGTGTGTGTGTGTAGTGTATATAGAGTGTGTGTGTGTGTATATATAGTGTGTGTGTGTGTGTGTGTTTGTGCTGTGTGTGTGTGTGTGTGTGTGTGTGTGTGTGTAGTGTATGTGATGTGTATGGTATGTGTGTGTGGATGTGTATGGTATGGGTATGTGTATGTGTATGGTTGTGGATTGTGTGTGTGTGTGTGTGTAGTGTGTGTGTGTGTGTGTGTGTGTGTGGGTGTGTGGGTGTGTATGTGCCTGTGTGTGTGTGTGTGTGTGTGGTGTGGTTGTGTGTGTGTGTGGTGGTTGTATGTGTAT
>JADLZN010003260.1:180105-347722 GCA_018155175.1 Sinocyclocheilus anophthalmus
GGAGAGGGAGAGGGAGAGAGGGAGAGGAGAGAGGAGAGAGGAGAGAGAGAGAGAGAGAGAGAGAGAGAGAGGGCGAGAGAGAGAGGGAGAGAGAGAGATGCAGAGCGTGTGCAGAGCAGGGGAAAGCGAGGAGAAGAGAGCGAGAGGGAAGAGAGAGAGAGAGAGGAGAGAATGAGAGAGAGAGAGAGAGGAGGGAGAGAGAGAGAAGAGAGAGAGAGAGGGAGAGAGAGGGGAGAGAGAGGGGGGAGAGAGAGAGAGAGAGAGGATTGTACTAAAAACACAGCAAAACTAATCATTCTGCGTCTATATTCCTTTATTTAAAATGTAAATATTATTAACGAACCACGTGGGGCGCTTCAAGGGTTTCAATTGAGGTAAACATGTTTTTCAGTTGTATACAAGTATTAGTTAAATTAAAATCATAATAAAATGTAAATAGTCACTGATAAAATGACAACAAAACAGATAGAAACAAGGAAAGTGCTTGAAGTTAAACATATTCATCAAGTAACTTAATTAAGATACTAAAATATCTATTATTTAGAAAATACATCGGATAAGAATATTTAAAGAAAAAATATAAAAGGGTTTTAAAATGGTTATGTATATTTTTACTAAATCTAAAATAACAGTGATTCTTATAATGAAAGATGTGATTATAAGTGTTTTCTTTTAGAAATATTTTAAAGTATTGTTTCTCTAAAATAATATTTTTCTTCTGAAATCGCTATGGCAATGTGTTTACTCATGGTTTCTCCTTTAGAAGAAAAGAAAATAATTAGAGGATTTTTTTGCTAAAATACTACAAATAGTTTTTTTAGAATTGGCAAAAAATAAGTATCTAATATATAATTTTTTAAGGAATTTGTATGTATATATAATGTATTATCTATATTTATTGTCTTTACTCTATGTTCTGATTCTGTCTCGGTTCTGTGTTTTCTGTGTGTCAGATTGTGGATCGGAGGCTGAAGGCGTCTCTGGTGATCGAGGACGACCTGCGCTTTGAGGTTTTCTTTAAGCGTCGTCTGCAGAATCTGATGCATGAGATCCAGTCTCAGCGGCTGGACTGGGACTTGATGTGAGTACAGCAGTCTGTGTACAGCTCCCTCTACTGGACTCCTGACTCCAGCTGTTTGTCTCTGTCTCTCAGATATATCGGCCGCAAGCGCATGCAGGTGGACCGACCGGAGAAATCTGTGCCCAGAATACACAACCTGGTGGAGGCGGATTACTCCTACTGGACGCTGGGGTACATGATCTCGCTGCGCGGCGCTCAGAAGCTGCTGCGGGCCGAACCGCTCAGAAGCATGCTGCCGGTGGATGAGTTTCTGCCCGTCATGTACAACAAACACCCCATGTGAGAGATCTTTCGCCTGGTGTAGCCGTATCATTATCCCCTAGTGCTCAGATTGTCTGATTATATCTATAGTTCCATATATTGTTTTATTCTTCTGATCAGATACAAAACTAGTTTATTCTTTGCTGTGGTGTAATAGAAGAGTTTTCTTTGTGCATCTTACAAGCGCGAGGGATCAAAAAAAAAAAAAGTCTCATTGACCCTTCACACAACACACAATCTAATAAAACATCTCTAAAATCACATAACAAACCTAAAGATCACGCAAAAAAGGTTTCAGTGAAATTAGAACATATGTACATTTTCATATTAGTTCTTATAATAAATTTGTATAAAGTTAAATAAATAAGTTAATAATAATAGAAATACAAATGTCAGTGTAAATAAAATAAAAACTATATTTAGGTTTTGCAAAAAAATTATCATTCTTTTTTTAATGGTGATTAATATAAATACTGAATTACAGCATATGGTTATAACATATAAATATGATTCATGAGTTAATATAAAACATTATCAATATACAAAATTATTTGTAGATTGAATTTTTGTCATATTTATACAACACATAATAATGTTAAAATAATATTTAGATTACATAGTATTAATAAACAAATAATTCATTTTAAGGAAGAAACCATTATTTAAGTGGATCAGTTTGTCTCCTTATCATTCATTCTGTTTTCTTCAATGCGTGTTGTTTCACTGTATTAGTTATTCTTATATTTATATACAGTATCAACACCATAACTGATTGTTTCCGTCTCCGTCTGTGCAGCGAGGACTACATGGCTCACTTCAAGCGGCGGGACCTGCGAGCGTTTTCGGCCGAGCCGCTGCTGGTTTACCCCACGCACTACACGGGCGACGCGGGCTACATCAGCGACACGGAGACCTCCAGCGTCTGGGACAACGAGACGGTCCGCACCGACTGGGACCGAGCACGATCACGCAAGAGCCGCGAGCAGGAGGAGCTCAGCAGCGAGGCGCAGAACTCAGACGTGCTGCAGTCTCCGCTGGACAGCACGGCCCGCGACGAGCTCTAGCAGCCGAAAACACCCGAACACAGCGGAGAAACCCTCACAATCACAGCCACCAAAGCTGAGGAGGGTCAGAACTGAGAGGAGCGGCCGCTTCATCAGACCTCACACAGCCGTCAGATTCACTTCACGAGGCACTTCAGATGAGATGGACACCTGTGATCTTCCTGAAATGCTTGAGCGGATGCAGGAACAGTAAATATGACGCAAGTTAGATTTTATTTGTATGAATGATAATCTATCTCAAGGACAATCGAGATGATCTGACATGATTGACATGTTCACACTAACAACCTCTATAGAGATGGTTTGGTTTTTGATACTTTTAACCTGATCTGATGGGTCTAGTAGATGAACGCTTGTCAGGAGTCCTGATCCTTTGCGCTTTATTAAAATTGATGTGATTTTTATCATTTCATTCCTTTATTATTTCACTTTGAACATGATGTAAGTGAGTGTTGACTTTTACTTTGTACGTCAAGCTGTTGTTATGCGTCCCAGATTCACCCGGTTCAGACTACATGATTTTAGCCCTATTTTGGCCCGATTTGCTTGACGTAGGGTGTCGTGGGGATTCGTAAACGTCAATGGGTGTCGGGACGCAAGATTCCATCGTTTCAGCTCGTGTAGTGTGTCATAGTGGATGACAACAGATTCCACGTCTGCGATGCTTCACGACATCACGACAGAAAGACTAGCACGTTTAATTTTTTTTCCAAGTACTGTCACATTGGTGACTGTAACAACGTTCGTAGGTCGGGAAGAAGGAGGCGGGAACCGGCGAACATTTGAACAAAACTTTAATAATAAAATAAACACAAAATAGCGCGACAGCCCCTCACGGACGACTGTCGCGCACAAACAGAACCAAAACACGAAATAAAATCCAGGCCTGGTCCTCTCTCGTCCAACACTGTCGTCACTCCTCCTTCTATCTTTCCGGAGCTCCTCCGTGGGACTCGAGACCTGACGGACGCGCGGACGGCCGTAGCTCGTGACGACCAATAGCAGCACAGAAGCTCTTTCATACACAGGTTTCAAACATGGCGAAACGAAAGAGAGATGATGGTGGAATTATGAGATGGAGGAAAGGTTCGTGGAGCTGTGGCAACAGTACTCCTGCCGGTATGATGTGTCATCGAGGGACTACCACGACAGAACAAAGAAAGAACAATGTTGGCGAACTATAGCGGAAGCGCTTCAGCAATGTTTACACTCTTGTTTTCGGAAGTCAGTCGCTAGTTCCGCCTTGTCGATGTTTGGGAAGCAACCTGTAGTCTGACATGTTTCTTGTCCACGACACGACAAGATTTTAGGAGTCAAAATCGTGAAATCTGACACAGTGACTATCGTGGCCGACGAAAATATTGTGTAGTCTGAACCCGGCATTAAGGTTAGGATGAGATCGGCATGTTTTTATCTGATGGTTTGCTTGCAGATGACTAATTTATTGCTCGTTCAGCTTGTTCTTGGTCCTCGAGGTCAGCCGACGGATCTGTTACCCGTGATGTGAACCGCACAGAAGTGTTTAACCTTTAGTTTTTATGTTCTTTGTTTTTTTTCAGTTGCCTTAAGAGATTTGTATGGGAGAATAGACACCGATTAAAATGACTCGATTTTGATGCTTGTGTGGCAAACTAATGTTTACATGATGCTTAATGTGCTAACTCAAGAAATGCATAATATTTAGTTAAATGAGTAATTTTTTTTTGTATCAGTACTTTCTGTTTCTTTCATCCTGAATGTGCCTTTTATACCAAAGAATAAAGAATGTTTCTTAAAGCCTGATGCTGTAGATTCAGTTTGATTTTAGGAGGCATCTGCTGAATGGGTGCCGTCAGAATGAGCATCCAAACAGCTGATAAAAACATCACAGTAATCCACAGCACTCCAGTCCATCAGTGAACATCTGGAGAAGACAAAAGCTGAAACAAATCCAGCAAGACGTTCCATAATAACGCTTCCTCCAGTGAAACAGTACATCTCCTGTTGTCTCTCACAGCAAAATCCAGCCACAGATTTGTTCAGAGCTGTGCGTGATCTGTGCAGATTTCTCTCCTGATTCGGACCAGGCCACTTTTTCACTGGAGGAAGTTAATGGATAGACGGCACATATTTTTGCAAGAAGCAATTGTTTGAAGTTAAAAACATCTTAATTATTTGTCTCAGCTTTTGTCTTCTCCAGAGGTGCATGATGGAAGGGAGTGCTGTGGAATTGTGATGTTTTATCAGCTGTTGGACTCTCATTCTGACGGCACCCAATCACTGCAAAGCATCCATTGCTGAGCAAGTGATGCAATGACACATTTCTCCAAATCTGAAGAAGAAACAAACTCATCTGTATATTGGATGACCTTAGGGTGAGGACATTTTCAGCAAATTCGCATTTCAAATATTGATTTAACTGTTAAATGGTTAAGAGAGTCCTGAGGATACATTCTCAAAGGGTGAAACCAGACAGTCCTCTCTCTCTCGCATATGTCCTCTCCTCTATCACTCCTCTCCGCCTCTCGCTCCTTGTATCTATCTCTCTTCACTATATCTCTCTTCAATCTATACATCATCTCCCCCCCCTCTTCCTCTCCCTCTCTCCTCTCTCTAGTCAACCCTCTCTCTCTATCTCACTCTCTCTCTCTCTCTCTATCTCCGCTCTCTCTCACTCTCCTATCCGTCCGTGTGCTCTCCCTCCTCTCTCTCTTCTCTCTCGTTCTATCTCTTCTCTCCCTCTATCTCTCTTCCCCTCTCAACCTATCTCTCTTCCCTCTCTCCTCTCTCTATCTCTTCTCTCGCTCTCTCTCTCTCCCTCTCCAATCTCATCAATCCATTAACATTCAATTCAATATCCGTGCTTTATTGGCATGCCAATTGTTTTTCAATGTATTGCCCAGCATAAGTGGTTACATGAATTCTTTTAGAAAAAACACATATATATGCAAACATCAAAAACATGTGATGTGTATATAATTTTAAAAAAGGGTATTAAAACCAAACTAAAATTCTAGAAGAGTTGTAGATAGAATTTAGAATTATAAAAAATTTAAATAAAGTTGTGTTGGTGTTGAGATTGTGTCTGGTTCTGGTGTGTGGTTGCGTGTTTTTGTTTGTGTGTGTGTTTGCCGTGTGGCGAGGGTGGGGGTTTGTGTGTGTGGTGTTGTTGTAATTGCGTGGAGTGTGGGCGCATCACTGATTTGTTGACTCCTCCTTATTTTTGTGACTGGCATCAATGTATCTTGCTGCTAGTAAGATACAATCTTGTTTTTCACCTAATAAATATTGAAGTTGTGTTTTCTTGTTTAACGTTTTAAAATCAGGGTAAAGTATTTCAAATTTGGGATAAAATGTGTTTCTAATTGCTTCATAGTTAGGGCAGCTGGTGAGGAAGTGTTGCTCTTTCTCCACAGTAAGGGCAGATGCGGCTCTCTCTGGGCAGCCAGTGCTGTGGATATCTGCCCGTCTTTATCTCTAGAGTCAGAGTATGGCTGCTCAGTCTGTACCTCGTCATCTGTCTTCTTCATTTACAGTCTTTCACTGTACTCAGATATTCTGCATTTGTGTAATCTCTATTTAGGGCCAAATAACGTTCAAGTTTACTTTGTTTTTCTGTTGTTTCAGTCCAATAGGTTAGATAAATTTCTTTTTGTGCTTTTATAATTTGGTCGGGCCGAATTTTGTGGATGAATATTTCATAGTCCTGATGCTGGATGTTGTTAGTCATGTTAGTTTGTTTTTGCAGCTTCAGGACCGTCTGAATCAGGGGACTTTTTTCAGGGTTCACTTAATGATTTTTAAGGGCTTTAAAATGGTAAGAGTTGGGGTCACTCATTTTTAGGTGTTTCCAAAATTGGATGGCTCTTTCAATGAGCATTAGTAGAGGGTATTGGCCTAATTCTGCCTGCATGCGTTGTTCGGTGTGCTCCTCTGTACTCTGATGAGACTCTTACAGAACTCAGCATGCAGGGCTTCAATCGGATTTTTATACCATTTTTCGAATTCGTGATTTAGGAGAGGACCCCACACTTCACTGCCCTATAATGCAATAGGTTCTATGACTGACTGGAATATTTTGAGCCAAATTCTAATTGGTATTTCAATTTGGATATATTTTTTGATGGCATAAAAGGCCCTTCTCTCTCTCTCTTTCAGTCATTCACAGCCAAATTTAGTGCCAGTGGATTTTATCTTCAAGCCCGAGGATGGGTAGTTTGTGACCATTTTCAATTTGGGATAACACCAAGGGGTGAAGGTAGGTCTCTTTCCTGAAACTCTGGGTCTTCGGAAATGTTAGTACTTAGTTTTGTGTAGGGTTAATTCGTCAGGGCCAGGTGCTGACAGAACTGTGCAGGATGTCTAGGGCTCTGCTGTATACCCTCTTCTGGTTTGGGAGACAGCAGACCCAGATTCATCTGCAAACAGCAAGAGCTTTAGTTGGGTCATGCAGTGTGAGGCCAGGGTTGCTGCGGATGTTCCAGGCAGGAGTTTGACAATTTTTTTTTTTCATTAATGTAGATATCGGAAGAGGGTCGGTGATAATGGACAAGCCCTGCCTCACACCCGCCCTGAGTGAAGAAACTGCTGTGCGGTTTATTTCCAGTTTTAATGCGCTGATTGATGTTGGAATACATGTTTGATGATATTGTATGTTTACCCCCAATACCTGATTCTAGAAGTTTTGACAACAGACCTTCATGCCAAATTGAATCAAAGGCCTTTTGGAAATCTACAAAGCAAGCAAATATTTTGGTTTTGGTTAACGTATTTGTCGATCTGGGTGTGTAGGGTGAAGATGTGGTCTGTTGTTCTGTAATTTGGTAAGAATCCAATCTGACTTTTGCTGAGGACACTGTGCTCTGTGAGGAAGTGTACAAGTCTTGTGTTGATGATATTGCAGAACAGCTTCCCCAGATTACTGCTTACACAGATGCCTCTGTAATTTTTTGGGTCTGATTTGTCTCCACTCTTGAATATGGGTGTTATGAGTCCTCGATTCCAGGTTTTAGGGAAATGACCAACACTCAGGACGAAGTTGAACAGTTTTAGTAGGGCCAATCTTAATGTGTGCTCTGAGTTCTTGAGCGTTTCATTGAGGATGCCATCTGCTCCACTTGCTTTTTTGTTTTTTAGGACCTGGATTTTATCAATCAGTTCATTTTCTGTAATGGGGTAGTCTAATAGATTTTGGTGTTTACCAATTGTATGCCCTCGATCAACTTTTTCATCTGTTTGGGTGGGTTTGGGTTCATGTAAATGTTCATCTATAGAGTTGTTCAAAGTGACTTTTCAAGGGGTCTCCGTCAGTTGGATGCTTGGCATGATGTTGTTTATGCAAGTTAATTCCAGTGTCCCAGAAAATTGTTGAATTTACGGATTCTTCAATAGTTTAGGTGATTGTGGAGTACTGTTCTTTCTTTTTTATGAGTGATTGTATACTGTTTTAAGTCTTCTACAATATTGATGGCGTAAATTTCATTGTTGGTTGTTGGTTTGGATTTGAAATTTGTTATTTCCTATGGGTTTACAGCCTAAATCAAACCATTTTCATGTTTTCTGTGTGTTTTATGGTTTTCTTAACAAGGAGGTGATGTTAGGATAAATTGGCCAAAATGTAAATATTATTAAGAGTGTACACTGCCAGTGTGAACTATCCATCCCGAATATGTGAGGAAAAATCGTCCTAGGAAAATTTGTCTTAAGTAGCACATATCTTGGATGCCAGTTGCTTGCACATATTGTTTTCTGTGTGTTTTGTCTCGCGCTCCCCTCGCCGCGCTCACGGTCTCGTAGCCGCTCCGCCGCGTCCTAGCTTCCGCCTCAGCGCGCTCGCGCCTAGGGCGCGCCGAGTGATCCTGCCACAACCGGGAGAACGCGGCCGCGCGCCCGCGGCGCGCGCCGGTAGTCGCTCTCGCTCGCGCGCAAGCATGCTCTGATGTTGGCGCGCGCGCTGGGCTCGCCGCGTCCCGCGACGCGCGACGCGGCACAAGATAGAACGGCGGAGCAGCGCGCAAACTCTGAGAGGGAGAGAGGTAGGGAGAGCGTATTATATAGCCGAACTAAGATATATAGATCCACCGAGAGAGAATCGATGAGAGATCTTGCTCCCATATATCTATATAGCGTAGCATCTCGCGTCATAGCTCACGACGAGAGCTAGTATATGCTATTATCGCATGCGACGTCGAAATTCTATCTCGGCGCCTAAGCTACTCTCTCAAACCTATCCTACGCGGCTCTCTCCTGTGAGCTCTATCGCCTCTATATAATCTCTCTCTTCCCACTCTCTAGATATCTCTAATCTTCCATGTACGATATATATCTCTCTCTGAGTCTTTTTTTTCTCTCTCTCTCTCCTCTACTCCTCCTCTCTTGCCCCGTCCTCTCCTCTCTCTCTCTCTCTCTCTATATCTCTCTCTCTCTATCTCTTCTCTCTCTCTCTATGGTAAGGCCTGGTGTATTTCAGCCAAGAAGGCTTATGGGATCTCGAGTTAACTCCTGTCCCGAGAAAAAACGATCAGTTCTGATAAAAGAGATATCCGGCAGCATTTGCATGCTTTGCTTGTGATAATTAACTTGAGTAATATTGGCATCTGTCAGATTTAACTGATGGAATGATGGTACTTATCTCTCCGTCTCTCTCTCTCTCTCTCTCTCTCTCTCTCGCTCTCAATAGGATTATGACAGTGGGTTCATGTAGATTAGGTGGTCTGTTCACTGTTCAAATCTCTCTGTTTGGAGAGTAGACAAACACTGGCAGAGCGATGTCAGAGACAGTCTGGTGTCGGTTTAACCCTGTAATCACCGTGAACTGGGCATGTGGTGACGGGAAATAACAGCACGGTGAACCTGCAGAACCTGCAGCTGCGTTGAACAACAGCGATTCTGAGGCCAGCGAGACTCCGTCACTGAAGGTCTGGGAATAACTTCAACTTCAAGAGTTTTTGGGCGGTGGTAGATGCAGCTCTACACATGCAGCTGTGTTTGTGCATTGCATTTGTTCATTTCTGGACTTTTGTGTTTTTTGCTGTATTCCCCGAAATACCGTAACTGTCAGTTTCGTCCAGGTTCGTTTTAAACAAGATGTCATGCTCAAAATCTGCTAACAAAAATAAGTTAAGAATAGTTTGCTGACGTTCCCATTAATCGATAACATTCAAACATTCATTACGTTCTAAACCTTATATTTTATGTACGTTTTTCTTGGTGATGCGAACGTTAAAGGAACATTCTATTTGATCATTTTTCAAACAATGTTACTTTTGAATGTTCTCTGAACGTTCTGAAACAAGCAGTAACATTTAAAACATGTTAGACAATCGTCCAACTTAAAGGTTTCACAAAAAGACATTACATGGACGACATGTATGCTTCCATGCTAACATTTCACTTTAAAGACCAGATAACCTTTAACAAATGTTCTTTTAATGTTACTGGAAGAACGTTTGTTCGTAACTTCTAGAGGCTTGCCAGAGTGTTAGGGATGTTCTGAGAACATTCTCTGTTGGTTTTAATTGAGGTTTGGTTCAATCCTTCTTGTACTCACAATCTGTGAGTGTTTATGCAGGCAGAACTACTTTGACCGCCATCTTCAATCTCATTCATTGAACTCAAGATGATCTTTTTTCCAGTTAGCTTGTGTAGAAACTATTAGCCTAGTTCACATACCGTTCCCGCTGGAAAATATGTATTTGATTTTGTTGTAGTGTATTAATTGCACTAGTTTGTTTGCCATTTAATTACAAGTTTTGCAACTCCATGCAACTCATTGAAGAATATCATCAAGCATTGATCAGTGCATGTTCTCTCTTCAGAAGCTGTCATGGTGGACCTGTTCCTGGGGAAGGTTCTGGTGAAGAACAATAAAGACAGAGACGAGCTGGACACGGAGCGTGAGATCGTCCTGCGGCTCCAGAACCGCATCCTCATGCTGTTCTTCGGCTCCGGCGAGTGCGAGAAGTGCCAGGAGTTTGCACCGACGCTCAAAGACTTCTACAAGAAGCTCACGGACGAGTTCTACGTGGAGCGATCGGCTCAGCTGGTCCTGCTGTACGTCTCGCTGGACTCCTCCGAGGAGCAGCAGGAGAAGTTCCTGAAGGAGCTGCCCAAACGCTGCCTGTTCCTGGCCTACGAGGACCCCTACAGACAGTACGTACCATTTTTGTTCAGAAAAGCATGCCAAAAAATTTGAGTATGACAGTTTCTAGTACAGTGCTTGAGCACACTTTGACGGGGTCTGACTTAAATATGACAAAAGATTTAAATTTAACTAGGATTCCCACTCAAGAACTTTTCATTTTATTTTACAGTTCTGTTCTGCATGTAAATATTATGTACTGTACTTACTATAGTAATTCAAATAACTGGGAAATAAGTAGATACTAACCATGATCCAGTGATATTTTAATATTGTTTATTTACTGTTAGAGATTAATTGAATTTTTTTTTTTTATTGAGATTTATACATCATGGAAAAGCGTATTTATTCAGCTTTCATATGATGTATGTTAGGTATGTATTTTTTAGGATAGGACAATATTTGGCTGAGATACAACTATTTGAAAATCTGGAATCTGAGGGTGCAAAAAAATCGAAATATTGAGAAAATCATCTTTAGAGTTGTCCAAATGAAGTCCATAGCAATGCATATTACTAATCAAACATTAAGTTTGGATATATTTACGGTAGGAGATGTACTAAATATCTTCATGGAACATGATCTTTACTTAATATCCTAATGATTTTTGGCATAAAAGAAAAATCTATAATTTTGACCCATACAATGTATTTTTGGCTATTGCTACAAATATCCCCCAGCGACTTAAGAATTCTAATGTCTAGCGACCAGATAACCTGGAACCAGTGTTCTTTTAACATTACTGGAAGAGTTTGTTCATTTGGGAGAAAGTCCTGAGAACATTCCCTGTTATCTGGGTTAGAATCAAAAAGGCTGATAATCAGAGTGTGTTTCTGAGCCGCTGTGTGTAACCATCAGGAGGAGCTCTGTAGTTTGTGACGTGTTTGTGTGGTTCACAGGGAGCTGAGCGAGATGTTCGAGGTGCAGGATCTGCCCAGGGTGGTGGTTTTGCGTCCGGACTGCTCCGTTCTCACAGCCGACGCCGTGGAGGAAATCTATAAGCTGGGGCAAGACTGCTACCGCAACTGGCAGGAAGGGGCGGAGCTTATCGACAGGAACTTCATGATGAACGAGGAGTTCGACGAGGGCAAAATGCGCAGCATGACCGACCCCATCCGACGAGTCAAATACAAGGTGGAGGAGCAGAAGAAGAAGAAAAAGAAGAAGAAAAAGAAGAAGGACGGGGTGAGTGTGGAGGAAGAGGAGGAGGATGAGGATGGAGATGGAAATGATGGAGGAGGAGGTTGGGGCTGAGGATAGGACTTCTGACGCTCTAATAACTATTAGTGAAATGGACAGAAGCCACGAGTAAGTGTTGAGTAAATGTCGCTGATCAGGTGAAATAGCAACGCTGAAAAAAGAAAGATGGATGTCCTGCAGCAATAGTTCTCAAACCTTTCTCCAAGCACCATCAATGTCCACAATAGGGCTGCACGATTAATTTGTCAGTAAAGCCGGTTCTGTAATCAACAGGAAATTACAAATTAAATCATCATCACGTGCTTTCAGACGGAGCAGCATTTACTACACAGAGCCGTAGTTCACTGACAAGTTAAGCAAAAAAAAATCACAGACGATTTTATTGTGCGATTCTGAAATAGATGAAATCGTTGGCGATAATGACAGCTGTTTGCGTAGCTTCTCAGTGAACTACGGCTCTGTGTAGTAAATGCTGCTCCATCTGAAAGCATGTGAAAACACCACATTTAATAACATATTTACGTATATAATAATAATTTTTACTCCAAACTCACTTCATAACGTCAGTCGAGTGTTTGAAATAAATCTTTAAAGATGATGTGGCTTCTTACACAGAATAAGGCACGCAAAATATTTCATAGTATTCTAAGCAGTGATAAAGGCATTGTTTTATAATAATAATAATAATAATTCAGATAAACCGTATATTGCTGTAGTTGTGTTTTTATTAGTCACGTTGAATCAATGAAAGCAGTTGAATCTTCTGTTTATTCAGCTGCCGCGATAGGCATTTTCTGGGTTTCTTCTGCGAGGCGTATTTGGAGTTTCTCTGGCCTTCAGATGGAGATTTACTGCTGATCACAGAACCGTGCTTCACTGAGAGATATGCGTGATAATCTCGATTCCATTTCGATTTATTGTGCAGCCCTAATCACAACAATATTTAAAAGCTAATATGTTTCCTCTGGAAAGACCAATGTTTTTTTTATTTTACAGAAACTGTGTGAACAGATTAAAATAAGAAACAAAATTATTATAATTCAAATAACTGAATTTCAGGATTCCAAAAGTTATAAGAGATGAAAGTTCTTAAATTTTCCTGCTCTTTTCATCCAATCAATTTCCAGTTGTCCAATTTGTATTAAAGATAAGATATTGATAAGACATGTTTATCCGTAATATTTGATTTTAAGGATTAAAAAAACGTTCTACTTACAATTTCTAACCGCTGAAAGAGTTTGGCATAAGTAGTAATAAATGTATGCTCTTCATAAAAATGCCTAATGCGATTTTTATTCATTTCAATTACTTTTTCAGGTCTAGAAATCCCACTTTAAAATCGGACTTCATCATTTATCCACATTTTCTGATAGAATCTGGCACTGTACAAATTGCCAAGAATTTACAGGATTAAAGATCATTATTTTACAGTAACGTAGCCAGACATTTACTGTGCATGCCGGGCCATTATCTGCCAAATTATGCGAAAGCAATGCAGTTATTAAAATATTTAACTGTGGGAAAACAGCTGTTAAAGGGGTGAACTAAAATAAGAAGTATCATGATTTTTAGTTGTTTTTAAATAACTTTAAGTCCTCTTGGGGCCCCTTTTACAGTCGACTGAAGACCACAGGTTGAGAAAAAACTGAACTACAACGGCTGCTCAATGATTGATAACTGAGCTCAATTTCTCAATTCCGGGATCAATTACTTCTCTTCAAATGCATCTGTTTTGTTTATTTCCAGGTCATATGTGTACATGCATGATTATACAGTATTACGTAGGATCTCAGTTGATGCGTTACACAAAGTATACCAATGTCTTTCTTTAACATGCATGCTTTTTTAATCAACATTTGCATTACTAATAAACTCTGAAATTACAAAGAAAATTGGTCTTGAGCATGTTAACACACACACACACACACTCACACACCCACTCACTCACTCACCCACACACACAAACACACACACTCACAAACAAACAAACACACACACAATCACACTCCACACTCTCACACACCCACTCACTCCACCCACTCACCACAACACACACACACACTCACTTCACCACTCACCACACTCACACCACACACTCTCACACACACCCACACACACACACACACACCCACACACACACACACACACCACTCACTCACTCACTCACACACACACACACACACACACTCAACTCACACTCACACTCACTCACACACACACACACACACACAACACACACACACACTCATGTCTGGTCAGCTATCCTGGTGGGGACTCTCCATAGGCGTAATGGTTTTTATAGTGTACAAACTGTATGTGCTATTGCTCTGCACCAACCCTACCCCTAAACCTACCTAGACTTTGTGCATTTTCAGATTTTCAATACACTCCATTCTGTGTGATTTATAAGCGTTTTGAAAAGTGGGGACATGGGGTATTGTCCTGAAAAGTCACCTTCTCCTTGTAATACCTGTGTTATACCTTTGTCATTATACAAATTTATGTCCTCATTTGTCACAAAAACGTACACACACATACACACACACACACACACACACACACACACACACACGTGACCCTGGAGCACAAAAGCAGTCTTAAGTCGCTGGGGTATATTTGTAGCAGGGGGAATTTTTTTCATCTACAGGAAGCTTAGCGGAAAAAGTGAAACTGAGCGGTGCGAGAAAACAGGAAGAGAAGACCAAAGACGATCATCTTTGTAAGTACAACATTAACCTCATTTAAGTCCTTAGCTATACATTAGATGTCACAAGGTCTCACTAAGTAACTTATTTGAGTCTAATTACATGAAGTGTGTGTGTGTGTGTGTTCACAGTGGTGTTGGTTTCAAACGAAAGGAACTGATGTGCCTTTCATCTTTAAAATTACACGTTTGGAACCAACATACAAACCACATTCTCTATTCTGACAAATATTTGTCTGTAATTAAGGCGCGAGTCGTTCAAATATGTGCGAAGGATTTAACCTCGCCCTTCAGGTCTCGTTTTTACAACTAAGTTATAAACTCAAAGGCAGTCATAGTCATCGGGGTCCAAGCACCAATAGCTCATATGGTTTGGAGATAAAGCTGCTATATATCTTTCCACATATATTATGGATATTGAATTTCTACTGATTTGAAGTATGCAAAATACATGCCAGTTCAAAAGGAAATTAGGAAGTAAGTAGCAATTCACATGAAATATGCAAAAAATATTACATATCTTAACCTGATAACCTAACCTCTAGTACTCGACTTTAGTATTACAGTCTTGATCTGTCGTGCACAGCTAGGGTTGCACCCGTATTTAAAGGTTTTACATAGACCTACACACAGCTGAATATACACAAGGATTTCGCAGTGTGGAGAATACTAATAGCAAATGAAATCAATTTCACAATAAGTAGTAGAGAAGTTCATCTGCACATGTGCGTCGCGTGATAAGCTCTGGCAGTATATTCATATCTGTAGGCCAGTAGGTTCGACTCGGGAGGTGTACATTAAACAGCTTTGGTCTTGTAGTGAAAATAAGCTTATACTTATTTTAGAAAAAGAAAAAAAAAAGTTATATACAGTATTCACAGTACCAGTTTGAATATTACACAGGTGGGGTAAAATGCCCCCAAAAATTATAAGCCTATTTGAAAAAATATTGTTAGCTGATGCTAACTGGCCAGCTAACTAGCTACCTGATGCTAACTTGAGGTAATTTTTAAATATAAAGTCCAAATATTTTTATCTCATTATCATCATCTAACAATATGAATACATGGGACTCGTATACGTGTTATTGTATCAGTATGTCATTGCTGAAAAACTGGAATATCAGTACACATCTAATTACATATTCAGCCATTTATACACATAGCAAAATGTGTGCTCACCAAAATCCAGAGAAATAAACACATAGATGTAGGGATTTTATCCTCTTTGAGGATACTACTTTTTCTTTTCTTTTAACTCCTGCTTGAAGTCATGCATATATATATTTTTTTTGATAAAGTAGGCCTACATTATCAGAGCTTGGTACATGTTAAGATTATAAATGATGTTATTTATTAATTTATCATTCATAGGCTACATCATGAATAATCCTGTCATATACAATTTATGAAGTTTATTAATTTAGTTAAAACTGGGACAAATATTTAAAATGTAGTCCTGATTAAAAATCCCATCCCATCCAGGTAAAAGCTGCAGATTGTGCAGGATTCGTCTAAAAGGTGATGGATCCAGACTGCTTGAAGCACACAGATATATCCGGGAGGAGTTCTTTAGGGATGAATGAAATAACCAAATGTGTTCTGTTGAATGTTTACATAGCCTACTTGTTCTGTTTTGTTGTTGAAATGATCAGTGTGAATGGGTGTCTCTTATTTTGCCACACTGATGGTGGCAGCTTTATTCTCAGCTGCAAATGAGGTTTATAAATGAAATGACAATACACTGGTTCCCCTGCTATAGGACCACACAAACAATTGAATTTGTTATATTCTCCCTATATAGTGAAACAAGATGGCTACAACCGAAATAGCGATTCTTGATGCACTTAAGGAGCTACTGGAAAAAGAGTTCAAAGATTTCAAATGGCACCTGTCAAACGGTGGGACACAATACAGCTCTATTCCTCGTGGGACGCTGGAGAGCGCTGATCGCCATGATACTGTGACTATCATGGTGCAGCAGTACAGAAGTTCAGACGCCGGGAAGATCGCAGTCAGAGTGCTGCGCAAAATTAATCAAAATGAGCTTGCTGATCAACTGAAGATAAAACTTCAGGAAGGTACTTTTGACACTTTTTAAAAATTTATATTAATATTTGATCTAAATTGCATTTTGAGTTTATCTGTATGTCTCCATCAGTTCCAGAGGACGTTTCTGCTGAAGGTGGAGCTTCATCCGGTGCAACGGCTGCAAACGCTTCAACTGCAGGAGTTAAAGTTACCATAAACTCCTCCAGTGGAGGAACCGTGAAGGCCCCTGTTATTCACGGCGGTGTGTTTAACGGCCCAATGAACTTCAGCTAATGCTCAAGCACATGTCTTATCTTATAACAATGCTTTTAGTATTTACATCCTCAGGTTTGAAATATAAGCTGATTGTGGCTTCTAAATCATTGTGTTTGTAGGCTCATCTCATACAGCCACATACATATTTATACATGAAACCAAATACAAATGATGTTTACAGTGTATTTGAACTTAAATAAAGCTCTAAATCGGCAGCTTTCTAATGATACTGGAATGTGAATGACTATGACCAGCAACATTTTTATTTCGGGAAAATCATTTATGCACTTCCTTGTCAAATTGGGCAGCACTTGAGAAGGGGAGTCGTCAATGTTTGTAGCGCATAGTCATTAAAAACAGCTGTAAGCACAGATTCAGCCATTCATTCTAGTAATACCTGCAATTCGCACCTTGTTGAATTCACCGTCTACGGAAAAGAAGCATCTGTTTCGTACGCATGTGCAGACAATGATTTAAAGTGCCCCATTATACTATTTTAAAGGATCCTAATTTTGTTTTGGAGGTCTCCTGCAATAGGTCACATGCATCCAAGGTCAAAAAACACCTTTATTTTCCACAATATACTCTGCAGCATCAGCACCTGCTCTGCTCTGATTGGTCAGATTCTTACATCCTTTTTTTCCCCACATATTTAGCATTTAATGAAATATTTATTATATATCCATTTACATGTGCCTTCGCTCAGTACTTTGTGAGCTTGGCGTGACTCCACACGCAGAGATGAGACATGGTTTGTACAAAACTGATGGTTTAAGGCCATATAAGTACATGTGTGTTATTATTATTTATCCTGATCCTCTATCTAGTGGACAACTTCAGTATAACAGTCTTGACCTGACATTCAGTGTTGCAAATGAGATGCTTTAATGTTTTAACTCTAATAGAAAAGGACTGTTCATGTGGCTTATGTGCCATAGTTCTGTCCTTTAAGCATATTACATAAATGTTTATATTAAATTAAGTGACAGCCTACTGATTCTCCTGCTAAGAAAACAAACAAAACAGCTTAAACTGTGCTGGTTATACCTGCTTCACAGCGGAGTCTTTTGGACATCATTGAGCTTTTGGGATCATGTTTCCAGGTCAATCAAGACTTATATAGTGACACAATAATGGGTACAGTCAAACCAGTTATTTGTGAGGCACTTCTGGAAAAAGAGTTTGATGAGCTCAAATGCACCTGTTGAATGAGATGACATCAGAGCCTATTCCTCCAGGAAAGCTGGAAAAAGCGGATTGCCGCGAAGTTGTAGATCTCATGGTGCAGCGATACAGAGGTTCAGACACTGGGAAGATCGCAATCTGAGTGCTACGCAAAATTAAACAATGATCTTTCTGATCAACTGAAGAAAAAACTTCAGGAAGGTACTAGATGTTGACACTATGTGCATTTGTAATTTTGACCCAAATGATCATAGATTTTGAGTTTCTCTCTTTCTGTGTCTCTCCGTCAGTTTCAGCAGGTGTTTCTGCTGAAAGCTCAGCCTCATCTAGTGAAGCAGCTGGAAATCCTCCAACTGCAGGAGTTACAATGAACGTAAAGTCTTCCGAAAAGTAAATGCTCCTGTTCTTCAGGGTGGGGTTTTTCACGACTGTGACCTTCAACTCATGATCAGGGATCTATCCGTCCATCTGTCTATCTATCTATGAATAATATATATACATCTGAATGAATCTGAATGACTAAAGAGCAGCAACCTTTTTATTTCAGGCCATTTACTTTCTTACCAAAATTGGCTGTGCTTGCGAAGGGGATAAACATGAGAGCTAATGTTTCTGTCATCTATTCAATAAAAACATTTATAAGCGCAGACTCACAGTTGTGTGATTTGTTTTGGGGCGCTCATTCTTTAGCAAAATCAGTGTTTTTGTTTTGCAATGTTCATTAATTTATCAGCACAAGACCAGCAAATGCGTTTCGCATTTAAAGAAATAATATATATCCATTTACATGTGTGCCTCATTATGTGAAAATGTTTTTTATTTTATTTTGTGGACAAGAGAACAGCCTCTAAATTACGCACGCTTCCACACGCAGAGATAAGATGTGGTTTGTACAAAGCTGATGGTTTAACATATGTATAATCTACACAGGCACAATGAGTTCATTGCAATAGATTTATTTAAAAATGTATGAATGATTCATTTCATTAGTAAATTAAAAGAAGTGACTCAAAACAGATGAAAAACCACCTTATAGTTTTGAGAAAGATTTAGCAACACGACAGAAGAAAGGAAAGCCACTTGATTTGTTTTGTTGTTTGCTTCGGATACATTTTGCAATGTCTCTGCAAAGGTCTAAATCACACGTTTGATCTTCATGATGATGGATTTCAAACTGTTTCCCTTCCAGGTTAACCAAACAACACCAATGGTGCTATGGGGGGAATCTTCCATCCATAAATACAGACCGTTGGGGTTTGCATGGTGACAGCTGTTGTACCAAAATCCCCCGAGATGATATTTGGCACAGTTGTTTCCCCAGGGATCTTGGTCCTTGTCAAAAGTGGAGAACTTCTGATCATTGTGAATAGATAAAGAGTCGCCTGGAAAGAAGAGGAGCATCGCTGAAGACAATAACTCAAAGGAAATGTGTTTTCATGAGTATAAATAAAAGTGCCCTACCAGCTCCTCCGTCAGTGAATCCTGAAACATGCAGCTGATATCCATCCGTTTCACAATCCACAGAGAAGGACGAGTACAGAGCGAAAACTTTATTTCCTTCAAAGTCCTCCATATCTACTCTCAGCACGTACTTCCTCTTACGTGTCAGCTGGTAGATGTTCTCCAGCCCTGATCATACACACACATGAAGAACACCTTCAACCAAACACTGGACAGCAGGGCTGGATTGGTAATCGGGCATTTTCTTAAGGGGCCGACAGAAATGTTTTTTTTTTTGCCAAGGACCATCGCGCAGGGACAGCGAGCAGCCAGTGGCCCATTGGATTGTCTCCTGTATAGACAGCGTAAACATCCAATCACAATGCGCTATAGATGGAGCGATGAAGTATTTTGCTCCGCCTTTATAAAGATCGCTTCACCTCAACTTCTTCCTCGTCTGCTTTTCCCATGTTTTCACAGCAGCATTATCAAGAACAGGCTTGCTCTGCGGTGACTGATGCGGGCCAAAGAGCCAGGCAGGAGAGGTGAGTAGTTCAATCGGTAAAGTGCTTGATAGGGACTCGCAGCGGAGGCAGGCATCTAACCTATCCTAATGTGTGCGCGCGCCATGAGTGTAGAATACGTAAACACACTTTAATAAAATGTAAATTCGTCCCCCACGCTTTTTTGGCCAAATCAAGTCAAGTGTGTTCAAAGAGGTTTCCATGGGCCAATACGAATAAATCTAGATTTAAATGAAAAAAGACACGATATTGCTTTGTCGGCCTGACTTTTTATTCTCATCAAACAACTATAATTGATATGAGTGTGATACTACCTACTGTACAGTCAAAGTTTTTGAACAGTATGATTTTTTAATGTTTTTTTAAAGAAGTCTTTTATGCTCAACAAACTGCATTTATATGATCAAATACAGCCAAGCAGTAATATTGTGATTTTTTTTTTTACTATTTAAAACAACTGCTTTCTATTTAAATTAAAATGTCATTTATTTCTGTGATCAAAGCTAAATTTCAGCATTATTACTCCAGTCTTCATTGTCACATGCTCCTTCAGAAATCATTATACACGGATTTGTTGTTCACGAACATTTATATTATTATTATTATGATTATTATTATTTATTATTATTATTATAAAATGAACTATAAACAGTTTGGATTCTTTGATGAATAGAAAGATCAAAATATCAGCATTTATCTGAAATAAAAAATGTTTTGTAACATTATACACTATACCATTCAAACGCTTAGAGTCAGTAGAATTTTTAAAATTTATTTTGGGAAAAAATTTAATACTTTTATTTAGCAAAGATGCTTTAAATTGATCAAAAGTGACGGTAAAGACATTTGTAATGTTACAAAAAGATTTCCATTTCAGATAAATGCTCTTCTATTCATCATCTGAAAAATTCTACTCAGATGTTTTCAACATAATAAAAATAATGTTTTTTTTTTTTTTTGCAGCAATCATAAATTTAAAGATGCTGAAGGATCATGCGACTTGAGTACTGATCAAAAATTCAGCTTTGCTTCACAGGTATAAATTGCATTGTAAAATATATTCAAATTGAAAACAGTCATTTTAAATAGTAAAAAAATATTTCAAAATTGTACTGTTTTTGCTGTATTGGATTAAATAAATGCAGGCTTGGTGAGCAGAGGAGACATCTTTAAAAAGCATTAAAATCTTACTGTTCAAAAACTTTTGACTGGTAGTGTATAAGCCTATCATATATATATGAATGGTGGTGTGCCGCCTGGACCAAAAAATGCCTGGGCCCTGCTGGACGTGAACATCCACACATCCACACAAACGCTGTGAGATCTTACCCAGCCAGTATTCACTCTCCACAATCCCAAATCCTCTCTTGTAGTGATTCCACGGCTGATAGAAATTCACACTGCCGTCCATTCTCCTCTGAATCACCTGTGATGGGTTTATAGAGAATTTATGATTCATAATGAATGTGCTGATGGGTGTTTAATGATCTAGAGTCACATTCGTACCGTCCATCCTCCACTGTCTTCATCACTCCCACATGCGATCATGTGACAGTTAACCCTGACAGGAATGTCCGATGTTGGATAAATGGTATAAATCCCACCAAGCGTTTGTCCTGATTTATAAATTTCAGAACAGTCGACCAGCATTTCATCATCATGTCTGCATTCGCTCATCAGTACAGCCGGAAGAAAAGCCACCAAAAATACCAACATCTACATGAGACACAGAGAAAGAGATTAACTTTACACAGAAATGAATGGGAAAACGTAGACTTCTTGAATGTAGAGTTATTGATGAACTTACTGCCATCTTCTCAATCTCTCCTCAGTAAATCACAGATTCGATTTATCTAAAAAAAAAGTAATATAAACATTTTCATAGGTCTATTTTTCAAATTGTATAGATGTCTGAATATTCTGTGAGGTGAATGAAGAATAAAACAGTAACTCACCGTTTGCGTTGTGCCTTGAGTGTTTGTGGATGAAAGACTGAAAAACACCTTTATATATATATCTGTCAGATTCTCAGGCTCCTCCTCTGCGTTTCAGTATAAATGTACATAATGAAGCCCCACATATTGAGTACAAATTGAAAATACATCAGTCCTGCCTCATGCAAGTTTAACATGCAGTGACACAAAAGTGTTTTTGTTTTTTCCCCCTTTTCTGACTGAATCCAGGTGACACAGTTACAGCTACAGTTTGTTGTAAATGTAATTTAGATTTCATGACAATCAAGTTTGTAATAATTTTCAATAGCACACACCCAATAACCATGTTATTTTTTTAATATGAAAATATGATAATCATGTTTTCTGTGTAGAGATTTCAACATTCATCTGGACAATCCTTATGCTACAGACTTCCATGCACTCCTTGCTTCATTTGATCTCAAACGACTTACCACCACAAGTACGCACAAATCAGGCAACCAACTTGATTTAATTTACACACGCAATTGTATTGCAGTCAACATTCTGGTAAAACCCCTACATATATATGATCATTTCTTCATTACATTTAAACTATATTTTGCTACATGTGTGCCACCAACCCCTATACCGGTTACTTTTAGACAAAACCTACCCTCCCTTTCCCCCTCCCATCTTTCCTACATTGTATCCTCCTCTCTTCCCTTACCTACCCATTTCTCATCTCTGGATGAGAATTCAGCAACTGACACTTCATGCTCTACTTTAACCTCTTGTCTAGACAATATTTTTCCTCTCTCCTCCTCCTCTAACCTGGTTATCCGAGTTCTTCGTGAGCATCGGACCAAACCAGGGAGCAGAGAGAAATTGCAGCAAATCAAAAGACCGTCAGACCGAGTATTTATCAGTCTTGCTTTCATCTTTCTCTCCTTACAATCATACTGCCAAATTTCATATTTCCACACAAGATCAACAGTGCTCCAGACACACGTAATCTCTTCCAAACATTCAGTTCTCTCCTCTGTCCCTCTCCACCACATCTATAACAGCTGATCATTTCGCCACATTCTTCACAAACAAAACTAGAATGATCAGCAGTCAGTTCTCAGCTCCACATACACAGGATTTCAAACCAACCACATCCACTGCTAAAACTCGCATTTTCTCCTTCTGTCCCCTCACTGAGACAGAAGTATCAAAACTTCTCCTCTCCAGTCATCCTACAACATGCCCTCTAGACCCCATCCCCTCACACCTCCTCCAAGCAATCTCTCCTACACTTTTACCAGCACTCACACACATCATCAACACATCTTTTCTAACAGGCATTTTTCCCCACTGCATTCAAGCAGGCTCGGTTAACCCCACTGCTCAAAAAACCTACATTAAACACTTCACTTACAGATAGCTACAGACCCGTCTCTCTCCTTCCATTCATAGCGAAAACCTTCGAAAGAGTTGTTTTCAACCAGATATAATTTTTTCTTTCACAGAACAACAAACTGGACGTTAACCAGTAAGGCTTCAGGAGTGGCCATTCAACTGAGACTGCGCTACTCTCAGTCACAGAAGCCTTGCGGATTGCAAAAGCTGATTCCAAATCATCAGTTCTTATTCTGCTGGATCTATCTGCTGCTTTTGACACTGTCAATCACCAGATCCTCCTGCCTGCACTCTCTTCACTGGGCATCACAAGGATTCCACTTCACTGGTTTGAATCCCATCTCACTGGTATGTCTTTCAGGGTGTCTTGGGGAGGGGAGGAATCCAAAGCACATCAACTTGTCACTGGGGTTCCTCAGGGATCAGTCCTTGGACCCCTCCTCTTCTCCATATAAACAACATCACTGGGTCCCATCATACAAGCACATGGCTTCTCCTACCACTGCTATGCAGATGATGCGCAGCTCTATCTTTCATTTCAACCTGATGATCCAACAGTAGCTGCACAGATCTCAGGCTGCCTGACGAACATCTCGGCATGGATGAAAGAACATAACCTGTAGCTCAACCTGGGAAAGACTGAGCTTCTCATCTTCCCTGCCACTCCAACTCTACAGCGTGATTTCACCATCCAGCTAGGTTCTTCAACAATTACCGGGTGCCCATCAAAGGTCGATCTGAAGTGTGCTGATGTGGTGCGAGCTTTCGGCCGTGACCGAGCTGATCTTCAAAGACCACATTGCAAAAACAACCCGATCTTGCAGGTTTGCGCTACACAACATCAGAAAGATCAGGCCCTTTCTAACGGAGCATGCGGCACAACTTCTTGTCCAGGCCTTTGTCATTTCTAGGCTGGACTATGGCAGTGCGTCTTGTGGCTGGACTTCCACAAGCACATCAAAAACTCTATATGATTCCAAATGCCAGCGCACGCCTGGTTTGACATTTGTAAGTCGTAAGTCAGTTGTAAGTCGCTTTGGATAAAAGCGTCTGCAAAATGACAATGTAAATGTAGAACAGCAACAAAAACAGATGAATGGGAATTTGTGTTCTAATTCTGAGATGAAAAATGCCATTGTATAGTTCTTGTTTTCATATTTATACCATATGATGTAACAGAACAACACAAGCAAGGGTGTACAATGAATTAAATCTCAGGATTTACTGATGATAGGAAAACAGACAACAGGTGAGTGTCAGATGCAAACAGATTAATGAAACCAAGTAACTTAACTTGGGATTGTATTGCAGATGGCAAACACTGTTGAATGAGATAAAATAAAACATAACAATGGCTGATCAGCAGACAACGAAGGAGAAACATGAGGAGGTCAACAACAGGAACATAAACAAGCACATGATCCAGCTGAGAATGAGTTAGCAATCTTTTGTGGAAACACTGACAAGATCAGACAACTACAGTGTGTTTGAGGTTAATACAGGGCTCTACAGTGCGACTGAAAACTACTGCGTGCGACTATGAAATAATATTTAGGAGCACCTGTGCGACTGACCCGATCAGCATATTTGTGTTTGCGCTGAGGGAGCTTCAAAGGTTCTAATATACTTACGTGTTTCTGCAGCATTGAGTAATGCATCACTGATGTATCCTCTCATTATAACAGTGTTGACAGGGTGTAAATAAGATATTCATTGTGCAGTGTAGGGAGCTTCGTCGATTATAATGGAGTTTTGTGAGATCGCGATACAACAGTTCATTAAACCAGAAGTTAATATTAAGTCACTTATATTGTCTGACAACAACACAATTGCTTTATTTTGCTCTATTTCATCAACGAAAATAGTTTCAAACAAAGTAACAGCTGAGCTGCTGTGCATATCCATTCAACTAAACTGCTTTTTACGAATTGAAGTGATCATGATTCAATTACCCATAAAGAGAGGCACGTACTTCGTTCCTGAATGAATCAGCCGTTCGATGATCAATTGTGATGATCCGAGAGAAATCTTGATTTGCCGCCACCTACTGGCAGTTTTACTTTCATTTTTAAAGGATCTTTTTTGTTATTTAATTCGTTTAATATTTCTATATTCAAAATTGTATATTTAAAACATTAACCTCAACATGAATTTATGAATTTAATTGCACTCATGCGACCTCTGAGCCTCATTAAACGTCTGAAAATACACCTACAATGCATTTTTGTGTTCTTCTGTGCCACCTCTGTGGTACAAATAATTTTTTTTAATACTGATTTCATTTGACTGGTAACTTTTTCTTATTCTACTTGTTTTTATTCTGTTTTTTTAATTAGAAATGTTAAAAAGCTTATAAATATATTTTTTGATTTTGACATAAAAGATTACATACTTTTAATACAGTTAAAAAAATGCCATTACAAAAGGTGTAAAAACTAAATTCCCTGTAAATCACTTTAAGGAGTCAACTATCACCTTGTAATGGGAAGGTTAATTTTTTTGATTATTGATTAGAAGGTGCTACTAAAATTCTCCTAACCTTTTACTGCCTGAAGAGTCAAGGGTCAGGTTGCTGCCAAATTATGCTAATGACCCTACACTTGATTTATCAGAGCAGACATCAGGGAAGTGTAAAGGATGTAAATCTACATTTTCACACATAAAGCTGGAAGTCATGTGTCCTGAAATTTAAGAGCCAAACTTGCAAAAGAACACCAATAGCTAATGACAATTACACAAAACGAAGCGAGATCATGTTCCAATCTAATTTTCCTCAGGACACAGAATATGGGTTCAGCCTTGATCTGACAACAAAACTCATTGCAACTAGATCGCAGCTGAATATATCATATCATATTTCTCCTGCATTCAAGGTAAATTTTGATGGATGTTTTATCCAAGCATTACAACATCTAACAAATTACAAACTGAATCCTACAGCAGTTCTGCAAATCCGGACGACTCTGAGGCCCCAGAAGCCCGTGGGTTAATTATCAGGGTCAGACTCTGAAGAGTCTGTTCACTTTACAAGAGTTTATTCCCGATTCACTTGATGTTTGTTTACTCCAATTACTTAAACTGTTTCTACAGGTTTAGTCAGTGTTGTGCTGGACATGTACCACCCGCAGTTTGTCTTCTCTTTATCTCCTCTTGTATCGGTTCCTTTGTATGTCTCTTGTGGAGCATAAACACAGTTTCCCACCCACTGGAGCTTCAAAACATGTCGAACATTCATCGCGAAACATGACACACAAACTTACCAACATGAAACCAGAAGCTCACCGAAGACAGTTCAATCATATTATTATACAGAGCAGTAGGAATTTTTTTTTAATTCAACCACTGTATTTTTAAATTACCCAATTTATTGAGTTGAACAACAACACACTTTGCTAGTATTTTGAAACACACACATATCAAACACAAAATAAAATTGAAACGAATATCTCCTTTCTTATATTTTATATGCAGATGAAATAAGTGTTAAGTAAACACCTGTCTCCTGAGGCCACGTGAGCAAAATAATGCACCTCATTAAACTGTGTATTCAATTCAAAGGGGGGGGGGGGGGGGGGGGGGGGGGGGGGGGGGGGGGGGGGGGGGGGGGGGGGGGGGGGGGTGAAATAATATTACTGTCTATAAAACAAATGCATAAAGTCTAAACTAATATTTATAAATCATATATGATTTCATAAATCGGTTGCATAAACCACAGTTTTACTACAAATGCCACGGTTAAACTATGGTTAGTGTAACAAATCCATGGTTAATTTGTGGTTATCATGGTTTAACTACAATGACCATGTTTTTCTGGGGGGGTTTTTTGGTTTTATATGTAGTAAAACCGCGGTTAATTTTCGTAAGGGTTCTCAATAATAAATGTTGTGTAAATGTCCTCAAACACAAATTAAACTATTTTAATTTGTCCAGCAGGTAAGCTGCAGATGTCTTGTTCAGCAAATGATCAGTTGGTTTAGTTATTGATTTTCAGATCTCAATAAATAAACAAACCAGTAAATGCAGAAAATAAGCTTTTTCCCATGTTAATGCAATTAATTTCACAATGTTTACATAATTATATTATATATACCAAAGTATGGGCATCATCTAGGTTAACAAAGTGAACAAATAAGACTTAAATGAGACTTTAAGCATAACAAAAGTAAAGCATTTTAACAAAAAAAGTCAGCTTTTGCATGTCTAAAAAGAACATGTGGTTCGGCTGTTATTTACAGTAAAACCTTTGCATTTACCTGCATAACATCTTATTAAATTTGATTTGAAGTTGTACTCAGTCACACAGAGTAAAACAAGATGGCAATAAATGTGCACATAAATGGTAAGATAAAGAGGCTTTCAGGTTAAATCTGACAAAAGGACACAGTCCCTGTGTCCCTGTCCACCTTGAAGGCCGCATAGAGAGGATCTTCAAAAGCCGCGAGGAAGGTGTACAAGTGTGTGAATGTGTCAGAGACGCTGTAGAAGGACAGAACACCAGCCGTCGTGTCCACATACACACCCACTCTTTTAGATGAACAAGAGGATGAAGCCTTTATAGCAATGTAGTCTTCAGCGTGAGAAACATATGGGAAAGATGCACAGGTAATTTTCCATGACACACTATTGTTTCCAAGCTGCCCGGTGGCCTCTACTATACAAAGATCATCACTTTTCCTCAGGATGGTTTTGTACGTCACCCCGACCGTCCCCTCCGGACCAGTCCATTCGGCCTCCCAGTAACAGCGGCCAGACAGACTCTCTCTAGACAGCACTTGTTGGACTGATTCAAATCTCTCTGGATGATCTGGATACGGCTGCTTCTGCATTGCACATGTCGCCGTTCTGTCTCCGTTGGAGAGACACAGCAGAACATGAGCTGTGTTCGGATCCAGCGTGAGATCGCAAGCATCTGCGAGACAGAAAACACATCCGTTAGTGCCTCAGAGAGAGAGACATATAGACACGGAGAGTGAGAAACTTACACTTCCTTATCCCTGCTTTGATCAAGTGTTCACCCATAGGCTCAGTTCTGTAGAAATCAATCAAGAAGAAGAAGAAGAGTTTAAGAGAATGAAAGCAAATAATAACAAAAAGGTCATTGGTTTGATTTACAAGAAATGAATGAACCATGAATTAAAAGTTCCTTTGGATTAAGTCAGGTGTACAAATGTTTAATTGCTTCCTGTATGTTGCTTAAACAACATTGACCTTACGACTAATGCTAATTATTCAAAACAGCTCTACAGCTACATTTTTAATAAAAAAAGCTTTTTATTGAGCATTCTTCTTTAACTTAAGGACAAAAGAATACTGACAATTTTAAAATTCAGATATTGAATCATAATAAGTGATTCTGTAAGTCATTGTCTACACAATATATATATATATATATATATATTATAATATATAATATATATATATATATATATATATATACAATAAAAAAATTAATATCTATATATATATAAAAAATAAAAAAATTATATATCATTATATAAAAAAAATATTACTTTATTCATAGTATGCAAAATTATAGTCAAAAGTGACAGCAAAGCATTTAAATGTTACAAAATATTTCTTTTGAGCTTTCTATTTATCAAAGAATCCTGAAAAATAAAATGTATCATGGTTTCCACAAAAATATTCAGCAGCACAACTGTTTTCAACATTAATAATAATCAGAAAAAATTTGAGAGCAGCAAATCGGCACATTATATACAGTTTTGAATTACTTTTAATGGATCTTGGGGGAAAAAATTATGCCACATAATTGACTCACAAGACATACTTGAGTATCTGCAGTTTAAAGTTTGGATCCTGCAGTTTGTGTTTGAGCAGCTGGACTCCTGATGGTCCTGGGTGATTGTAGCTCAGATCCAGCTCTCTCAGGTGTGAGGGGTTTGAACTCAGAGCTGAAGACAAATAACCACAGCCTTCCTCTGTCACCATACAGCCAGACAACCTACAGGAGGATAAAACAAGTGAGAAACAATCAATTTGTCAAAGAAATAAACTAAAGCTCCTAGTTTTACCTCAGTATCTGCAGCTGACAGTTTGGCCTCTTCAGTCCATCAGAGAGCAGCTTCACTCCTGAATCCTGCAGGTCATTGTTACTCAGATCCAGCTCTCTCAGGGTCTAACTGATCTGAGGATCAAGGCATGTGCTCACAAGCTCGCATGAGTACACCAGCTCACCGGCTCAAACACATTTCTAATGGTCCTTTATCAGTCATCTGGCACAGCGGGGTTAATGCTAAATTTCATCAATACTTTCCTCAGAACCTCAAGTTTTCTCTCTGTGTTTTCCATCCCATCTAGGAGCTTATGGAGTCCAGAGTCCTGCAGGTCATTGCCGCTGAGGTCGAGCTCTCTTAGACAATGTGAGATATTCTTGAGAGCGGAGAGCAGCTCCATACAGCTCTCCTGGCCGAAATGACACCGGGCCAACCTGAACGAGTACAACATCAGCATTACATTTCAGACTACATGTTCACACAGAAATGGTAACGGGGTCACGGGTCGGCCACAGAGTGAGGGGACATGCACAATTTTTATGATGCGTGTATTCACTTTGAAAAAATATTGGCACCTGTTTAACGGCACCTGTTTCTGAGTAAAACGCAAACACGAAACTTGTAAATAAAATAATTTTTAATAACATATAGCCTAGTTTTATATATGAATAGGTTGTTTGTCAACTGATTGCATGCTGTTGGAGTTTCCAGCTCCGTAAAATAGCCTACTGGAAGTGCTGTAGTTTCTCTGTATATAGCTACTAAAGTACATCACACAAATAACATTTTAAGTTACTTCCATTTCTGAACAAAGACAGTAATTAATTCCATAAATACAGGAGCCTGATTTGTTTTAATTGTCAGAATATTTATTACATAAAAAAATAAAAAAAACATTTGCAATCAAGACTGTTAAAAAACAACAACGCCAGAATGAAGCCAGACTCTGTTGCTCTCTGGGATGCCAAGCATGAGAATATCAATGTATTTTGTTTAACCAACAGTAAGAATTTTTAACCGATTAATCGGCTACTTTCGTTTGCTGCATGTTCATAAAAACACGCCAAACATAAATTTTACATTTTTGAAAGGAAAAATAAAAACAAAAAGTCACATCGGCTATAACTCACATTTTATTACATTTAGAAATAATACCGGCAGGCCTATGTTAATGTACCTACATTACAAACACTATAAACATATAGACTATTTTAGTTCCCCTCACTCCACAACAAATCCTTTAAATTATTTTTACACAACTTATTCAGAACAGACCAAGAATGAAAAAATTATAATTTATTCATTCCTAATGAATAAATATAACTGCAGTATAATATAATAATATAGGCCTGGCTATAAACAAGCCAAAACATATTCATTTAAAGTGAAACTGAACGTAAAGTTGGGTTCATAGCCTACCTCTCGCTCATTCGGCACCAATCCAAATGCTTCCATATTCGCGACGTATTTAAGCTAAACTATTATTTATTAGGTAAATTGGGCTTTGTACTTCACGCGTGTTCCAATATCGACAAGAAAAAAAATCATAATAAGCAAAAACGTGCCACAGTGGCCAAACTGCACATATTACAGACTATTTCAATTGACTACTGTAATTTTTTACATGTTTGGGTGACTGTATATTATTTTGATAATGAACAGGCTGCGCTGTTTGCAATGAATTTATAGTGTGTGCGTGAGGCGAGATCAAACAGCTGAAGCACAAAACACTCGTCATCTTTGGTCAAATAGTAAAGGAATAATTCGAAACAGCAAAGTGCAAAGTGTTAGCAGTTTGAAGATTCGAGAATATTGGCAAAGATTATTAGAATTCTTTATAAAGTGAACACTGTTCCATACTTATTTCGCTCTGGAACCTGAATGAAAAATATTTTTGCTAAGGACGAACCGAAATGAAAACATTTAGCTTTTAATCCATGTATTTGACAGCCCACACACATCAACTCCCCATCCCGTACTTCTGAGTGGGAGATCTTCCCAGAGACTAAAATCAGGGCGCCCCCTCCGGAGATGGCACCTGAGGTGAGGGGGCACAGAGGTGCCCGGGCCCCCTGAGGCCCCCCGCGGCACTGACGCTGACCTGAGTGTCTCCAGATGACAGTGTGGGCTCTTCAGTCCAGCAGAAAGTGCCTTCACTCCCGCCTCGATGCTGTAATTGTGACTCAGGTCCAGTTCGCTCATAGGACAGTCCTCTAGCTGAAGAGCCGAAGCCACCGTTTCACAGCACTGCTCTGTCAGTCCACAGTCTGAAAACCTGGCAAGATGGCAAGATGTTAGCTAGTCATGAAGAGCTTACCTCTACACAGTTTCAAAAAAACAGATCCCAATAAAGCTACATAAAAAAGAAACAATGTAATTAATACACTGCACAAAAAATGCTGGAAAGTAGAAAAAGCCTAAATGAGTTTACAGTATCATACCTGTACATTAGTTCAATAACTTAATAATTACATAGAAAACCTAAACTTAGAAAATCTTAAAGGAACAATGTATTTGAATGCTACGCCTGACAAAATTGTAGTAAATTAAAAAAACATGGAAAGAAAGAAGAGTACACAATGGCTTACACTGCGTTTCTGCAGCATCACTGTCACACAAAATGGATCAAAATTGTAAAAAAAACGTTTAATTTCATTCATAAAGTTGTATTAATTCAATTGATTAAACATGCTTTCCTATTATTCAAATTGAATTAAAATGGAATCATGAAAAATTAAATTAGAAAACATTAATTGGGGAAGAAAAACGAAATATGTTGAAAGAAGTTGAAGGGGAAAACTAAATTTTGAAAACAGAATTTGGAGGAAAACAAACAGCATTTTGGGGAAAATATTATCAAAAATAACGTTGAAAAAATAAAAATTAAATTTTGGAAAAAGTAAAACAGAATATGCTTTAAAAATACTTTTTGTGGGGGGTTAGGTACTCGCCCCGGGGGTGAGTAAAACAAAACAATTTTGTTTTACAATTTTAGGGGGAAAAGAGTTTTCATTTGACTCTACTTACAGGGCTTTTCTGCAGCATCTCACGGCTGGGACGAGTCTCCTGCATCCCGCATATGTGTTGTTGAACATCTTGGGGTCGAAGTCATCCAGCACCTCGCCTGACATCAGAAGCACATAAACCAGCACTGAGCAGTTGGAGTTGGACACCGCTTTCGGCTGGCCGCTCTCTGACTTCAGATATTTCATGATTTGTTTGTACAGGGTTCTGTCCTGCAGCTCCAGGATGCAGAAGAAGTGGTTGATAGATTTATCTGGGCACTTGTCATTGTTTTGCAGTTGCTTGATGTACTGGATGGTTTTATTGATGCAGTTTTTGTTTTCCAGCGTCTCGTCCAGCAAGCCGATGAGGAGTTTCTGATTGGACTGGAGAGAAATGCCCAGCAAGAACCGCAAAAAGAGATCAAAATGCCCTCGGTCGCTCTCCTTCGCCTTATCGATCGCCTTCCTCAGCAGAACGTACAGCAGTTCTTTCTTATTAGGACGCGAATTCTCCAAGAAGAATTTCAGCTCGTCCATGTCCAGCTTCAAGTAGCAAAGAAACACATGCAACGCGGCGAGAAACTCCTGCACGCTCAAATGTATGAAGTAATAAACCTTCCTCTCATGCAGGACAGAGTCCTCCTTGAAGATTTCAGTGCACAGTCCTGTGGACTCCTCGCTTTCATCGATGCCGCACGCTTTCAGATCCGTCTCGTAGAACATGACGTTTTCCTCCTTCAGCTGTTCGAATGCCAGTTTAGCCAACTTTAAGATCATGCCTTTGTTTGAACTCAAAAGCTTTGTGCGATCCCTTTCCTGCTTCTTCTCATACTTCTGGTTCTTCATCTTCATCTGTATCAGAAGGAAGTGGATGTACATTTCGGTGAGGGTCGAAGGAATGTCCTGCTCAATCGTTTTTGACAAGAATGTCCTGAAGGACGCTGGCAGTGATCCAGCAGAAGATGGGAATGTGGCACATTATGTAGAGACTACGAGACGTCCTGATGTGTGAGATTATTCTGGAGGCCTGAGCTTCATCTATGATCCGTTTTCTAAAATAATCCTCCTTCTGCTGGTCGGTGAATCCGCGCACCTCCGTGAACAATCCTACGTACTCAGAAGGGATCAGATTGGCCGCTGCCGGTCTTGACGTGACCCAGATGAGAGCCGACGGAAGCAGTTTTCCTCTAACTAAGCTTGTAAATAAAACATCAACGGATGACCGTGCATTGACACATTTGACCAATTTCCAATCAAAATCCAGTTCCAGGTGACTCTCATCAAGCCCGTCAAAGATAAACGCCAGTTTGTATTCTTCATAAAACTTGGTGTTTTCCACCTCTTTCAAATCAGGATAGAATTCCAACAGAAGCTCGTGGAGACTGATCTCTTTATCATCTTTAATCAAGTTCATCTCTCTGAATGGAAGCAGAAACACGCAGTCCACATGCTGATTGGCTTTTCCTTCGGCCCAGTCCAGGATTAACTTGTGCATGGAGAATGTCTTTCCGATGCCAGCGATGCCTTTGGTCAGCACAATGTTTCCCTCCTTCTTTTGCTTCAGTAAACAGAATATGCTATTGCAGTCGATCGGTGTGTCTTCAAATTTGGGCGTTTTCAAAGCTCGGTCCATCTTCAGAACCTCATGTTCGTCATAGACGTCTGTAATGTCCCCTTCAGTGATGAAGAGTTCAGTGTACACTTTGCTGAGGTGTATTTTGTTCTCCTTTTTGCCCTCAAACACACGTCCCGTTTTGGCCTTCATGTCGTCTTTGTGACTTTCCAGGATTTTCTGCAAGACGTCGTGCTCTAGAACAAATCGAACACATAAGAACTGTTGTGACTTCTGCCTAAAATCGCTGATATGTTGGGAATCATAACTTGTAGGCATTTAGAAATCAATCTAAATACAAGTTTGACCCGATTATAACCAGAATGAAGAAGTGGCTATTGTTTTTGCACCTTGTTTCTGAGACACCGGTCCTTTGGGTGGATTTTGCTGCCCTTTTAAGTAAACATCAGGAAAAAAATACACATACATTAAACACAAATCATTCAGCTACCAAAGCTTATTTATTAAAATCTTCCAAACTATTGGGTGGTTCTGACATGTTAAACAGTCGCCAAGTTTTGCTAAAGAAATAAGCAACCTGGTCTGAAAAAATACGTTCCAAAATAAGTGACCCATGGTGAATTTGGGAAAAAATAATACTAATAATTTAAATAAAATTGTGACCATGGACCACAAAACCAGTCATAAGGGTCAATTTTTCGAAACTGACATGTATACATCATCTGAAAGCTTAATAAATAATCTTTCCATTGATGTATTGTTTGTTAGGATAGGAGGACAATATCTGGCTGAGATACAACTATTTGAAAATCTGGAATCTGAGGGTGCAAAAAAAAATCTAAACATTAATCGCCTTTAAAGTTGTCCAAATGAAGTTCTTAGCAATGCATATTACTAATCAAAAATTTAGTTTTGATATATTTACGGTAGGAAATTTACAAAATATCTTCATGGAACATGATCTTTACTTAATATCCTAATGATTTTTGACATAAAAAAAAATCTGTAATTGTGACCCATACAATGTATTGTTGGCTATTGCTACAAATATCCCCCAGCGACTTAACACTGCTTTTGTGCTGCAGGGTCACAAATCTGTAAGCAAATTTAAAAAACAAAGCCCAGAGAGGCTGATAATGAGTAAACTTGGCAACTCTGATGCTAAGCATACTACAGTGCTATGAGCTTACCGACAGCGCCAGTGGCTGAGCTGAAGCTGATGATTACTGAGCCTTGGATGACGTTTCCAGTGAGTACAGGAGCGTTTACAGTTGCACCTGTTTGAGCATTCAGATCAGCGCAGACTGAAGTGTGAGAGGGGCTGGTCGTCTGCATCGACCCATCTGCCTTCTCCAGCTCATCCACTGCTTCCAGAAGCGGCTCTGGAACCGACGCCATCTTGTCTGCCTTGGTCTTGTGTCCACCTTATCTTTCAATGCGGAAGTAAGCTGTTTTCTGCTAATGTGCGAGACCTTCAGTTCATTAGCCGCTTGTAGGGAAACAACGAGAAGAATAACAAAGTGCACCAAACAGTTTGCATAACAAACTGTGTTCATAATTAAGATAATACATTAAAATCATATGGTAAGACACACCAGTTTGCAATATCAAGCAGCAAGAGCTGTTTTGAACAGCTAAGAATAGCTGGAAGTGGAAGTGACCGGAAGCCAGACACACTGAGTTTAGGCCGCACCCGCTCTTATGGAAAAAGCATGGTTACTACTCTTTTACTATAATAAAACCATGGTTAGTTTTCATAAGGGAAGGTGGATAAGATCAGACGAGAGGAGATATATGACAAGTTGGGTTTGACTTAAACCAATTTCATATTTTAATATCTGATAAACTCATGTAGTATGCACTTTTAGCAATCCCATACACAACCAGACCTGATCCTTACCTTCTATTGAGTAGCTACACATATAAAGCTATAAGAATGAGAATAGAAGCAGTTTTGTTAATGTTATTTTTTACATGCATTGTACTCAGTACTTCGGCTTATGCAAACATGCTCATAATCATGCAGCCAGAGAGCCCAAAGTCTCATCTACATGCCCACCAAGAACGATACATATAATCATAACTATATTAAAGTCGACACCAACGCATGATGTTTTCGTCTCAGCGAGCTTCCGTCGAGTTGTGAGAACAGAGCGCGCTTTATTTAACACCTTATGGTTATCCTTCTTGTAACTGGCCGTGACGGAAAATGAGATTAGAAAACCAAACACATGCAAAAAAAAAAAAGATTGGGGACACGACAAACAGTTAATTAATTATTTAATATATACGTATTTACAGTTTATTAAATGTGTTACATTTAATCATTTTAAACGTGTGGCATAACGCTGGATGGATGCAAAGAATAGTTGATTTGCATCAAAGTAGAAAAGGCTTCGGTTCTAAGCATCGCAAGATATCAAGAACCCGGTCGGCTTTCACATGCATTAGCGATAAAAGTTGCATGCAAGTTGGGAAATAATAAACGCGCGGTACGTTACCTGCCCCGCAGCTCTCTGATGCCTCCGTTAGTTTCACTTTAATCGTGTCCTCTCTCTCTCTCTCTCTCTCTCTTCTTCGATCCGCTCTCTCTCTCTCGCTCTCGGGTGAGCTGCGCTTTCGCTTTCGATCCGATCGTCGTGTTGTTTGTGCGAGCAGCGAAAATAGCCAAATACTAAGTGCATTAAACTGTGCATGTGCACGGAGCAGGAAATATTAAATGCAATTTCCAGTATTTTTTTTCACGTTGCTGGGATGAATTGTGAGACTGTAGAGCAATATTGGGATCTACTGAATTAAGGCGACTCATCAATAAATACTCATCACTAAATATTGCCATATTTTGCTATGGCTATGTCCTGACCCCATCACTTCAACTGAATAACTTCCCTTGAAATATTAAACAGTTCTGCTTCATTCTGGCACATTTCTAAAGGTTGGCGAAGTGGGAACATTATATAATAGTGATGCATGTGATTACTGACTACAGCAATATCTTTATCAGTCTAAATTATGAAGATGTACGAATTTATAATGTGAGATTTTATACTATATGGGTCAAAGACGAAAAAGGGTTTAAACATAAAAACTATAAGTGTAATACTGCTTTAAATTGTTGTTGTTTTTCCCCAAAAAATGTATAGTTTTCTGTTTAATTTAATTGCATTTTGTTTTTTGTTTTTTTCAGAGCAAAAAAATTATTATCGTACATTTGTCCCTGATTTACAGAAGAGACCCACTAAAATGTCATTCAGTGTATCATTCTTGTCAGGCATATTTACAACAAAAATCTATTTATGACATATTAAAAGACTAATTGATTTAACTCCAAATACTAATTAGTTGTAATTTTTAATTTTTAAAATGTGCCACTATCCTAGGTTTTGCCCATTTGTCAGTAAGGTTTTTATTCATTTAAAACACAGTACAATTTCATATGTTCCCTTATTCTTTTATATATTTTAATATGCACAAGTCAGAATAAGCATGTTGTTTGAATTTTTACATAAATATTGTGTTACACTGAATGTCAATGTAACATTATTTCAACCAAATTTTAACATTTTATTCTCCAAAAACTTAAAAGTAGACACTTTACTTACATATAATGTGCTTTCTATGGACATAAAATAACTTTTGTAAATTTCTTTTGATGCGGACACCTTAACGTCTTTGACCCATATTTATATATATATATAATTGTAAAATCATTGTAAAAAGCAGAAAAGGTGTTGAGACTGGGAGGGCGTAGATAACCACATCTATCTCATGAATATTAATTAGCTCACACTGACATTTCAGCCTGTCTCAATACTTTTCATTCTGATTTTAATTTGAACTTTTATTAATGTTCCACGACATTTCTTTTCTCCACTCATTTCATTCTTCACTATGCACTGTAATACTAAAGGACTTGTGGGTATGAATAAATAACAGACGATCAGAAACGTAACCAACCAAATATCTTACGTTTCCAATGAAATTTATCCAAAATAACACCAGGGCCACAGATTTCAATCACAAAGCAAGTGCGATGCAGTCTTAGTTCGGTGTGATTCAGCCTGGTCTCCATGAATGTCCTCAGTCTTTCATGGTCTAACAGTTGTGTAGTCGCATGTCTCCTGCCCGTCAGAAGTCCTGTCTGAATGATGAGCCGCTGTAAACTTGATGCTGGAGTAGTTGAGATCGTCCGAGGGGCTGCTGGGTAATTGTGCTAGAGCATAAACAGAGGCTTCATGTTCAGCAAATGCTGGAAGCACCAGACTATAGTCAGGATGATCAAGAGTGCTACTGATGTCTTCATAATCGCAGTCCGCCTGAAGAGAAGAAAAAACACCAGAGTTAGAACAAATGGATAAAGAGTGGAAAATATGACTAATATCCACATACAGACACATGATGCAACTCACTTCTCTAGTTTCTCCCATATCTCCACTGGGCAGATTCTTAGTCGGGCCACGAACCACATCTTTGGGCTGTGTTCCTGTTTTGTGACACCAGATTTTTTGGTTTGTGACAAAAACCTTTTTTTTGACACGACATGCAGCTCTGTGACACAGAAGTCTGGTTTGACTTTGGAAATGCTGTGATTTACTAAAGCAGATGAGAATCAAAATGATTCTATATCAAGTGAATTGATGTGAGAAAGACAGTCACCTTCTTTCTTTTGCCTCCGTCTTAAGTATATGAACGATGAGAATCCAAACCCTGTCAGTATCCCTATAACTATCACCATCACTATGAAGATTGGTGCTAAACCTTGAAAAACAGACAAACACGTCCAATAAATGACTCTAAATGTCCTATATTTAATGAAACTTGAGAAACAAATGTCTCTGCACACTCTTTGTACCTGGCTGTGGTTTTGGTGACACTGCATTAGGAGATGATGAGAAAAACATTAACACTGAAGATGAGGAAGATGATGATGATGAAGATGTGACGGGTCTGCTGGAGGCAGTATCTGCTGGTGCTGGTTTGCTGCTGTGAAATGAAGCTGTTGTTGTTGTTGGTTTAGGTAAAGGCGTCTCTGATGTGTCTGAAACTGGGTTTAATGCATGACAGCCCATGCAGTTATTTCCAGATAAGATTACAACAAAACCTATTTAAGGAGCTTTTTATATATGTGAGCCTGCAGCACAAAAGCAGTGTTAAGTCGCTGGGGGATATTTGTAGCAATAGCCAACAATACATTGTATGGGTCAAATGATTGATTTTTCTTTCATGCCAAAAATAATTAGTATATTAAGAAAAGATCATGTTCCATGAATATATTTAGTAAATGTCCTACCGTAAATATATCAGAACTTAATTTTGTTTTTAGTAATATGCATTGCTAAGAACTTAATTTGGATAAATTTAAAGGTGATTTTCTCAATATCTTGATTTTTTTTTTTTTGCACCCTCAGATTCCAGATTTTCAAATAGTTGTATCTCAGCCAAATATTGTCCTATCCTAACAAACCATACATCAAAAAGTTGTACGATGCTTATTTATTCAGCTTTCAGATACTGTATACATTTCAATTTCAAAAACTTGACCCTTATTACTGGTTTTGTGGTCCAGGGTCACATATTGAGAATGCATTTCAGAATAAACACACACAGTTACATGTTCACAGTCGTATTGTGGCAAAAGGTCATGTGACACGTTGTACTTCCCCCTGACACAGCTGTTAGTAACGCTTCACTAATATCAAGGGTGTGAAGGAAACAGAGAGGCGCATGAGTGACCAGCGATGTGTTTAGCATGAACATTTTACTGTATATTAAGAACTAATCATTCTTTTGTTTTTTATGTCCTTGCACATAATATAAAACCTGCTAATATCATCTTACCAGCAGAAATGTTCAGGTCTATCACTGAAATCCATTTCTTCTGCTTCTTGTGCTTTTGTCTTCTCTGTGCAGCTCCACACCAGTATATCCCAGAATCCTCTTCTCTCAGATCAGTGATGGTCACAGTAAAGACTCCTGCAGATGCATTATCGCTCAGAGAGAAACGGCCGTTACTGTGGCTCTCTGATGAAACTTTGACGGCTGATGTCTCACAGAGGGACGGGTCGCTTCCTTTGCAGATGAATTTGACATCGTACTTCAATTCACTTGAATAATTGCAGGGAATATAAAGATGCTTTCCAGTCACACCAGACACTCTGGAAACTAAATCAGAGCATGAATGAGATACTTAAGAACCTACAGTGACAATAATAGCTGTTTAATCAGATACTGCTCTGAATAATGCCAGCTCTTTCTGCTTTACGTTCACTGGCTGCTCTGCAGTGCTCTGATAATGTAATGCATGCGAAATGAAAAAGACCTTGACCTTTAGAGTCACTAAATGTCAACAGATACCGCAACTCTTTGAAAAGCTGCTAGATGTAACTGATTTTACAGAATATAAGCACATGCCTAAATATTGAGGTGCAAGTCATGAGAAATAAAACAAAAGGAAAGTTTAACCGCACAACTCAAATTTTTATGCTGATAAAAACAAACAAACACAAATGCATTGATAAAGGCTGATGGCTGAACTATATATATAAAAAGTAAGATTTTGAGTTGTGCAGTTATATTTTTTGTTTTTTGAATGAACTATTTCTTCTCAAATAAACTGAATGTCATGTGACAGGAAGTGATGCGGGTCAGTATTTGTGTTGTGTGTGGTGTGAACACTGGCTCTTCAGCATCTGCAGAGGATGCTGTGGTTTCTGTTCTCTTGTCTCTCTGCATCTTTCAGCACACGATACAGCACTCTCATACACGCAAACATACCTCTGACATATCACTTTAGAGTGTACTAGAATTGTTCATTTACATCTTACACAGTATTCGTGTGCACTGCCAATGATACACATACAGTATATTCTGACTTACCGTGTTTAATTTCCAGATGAATCTCTGTAAAGTCATCAAATATTCTCCACCCTCTCTTTACTCCACACCAGTATTGGCCTTGATCCTCTGTTCTCAGATCAGTGATGGTGACGGTGAAGATGTGGGCCGTTTTGTCGTCAGTCAGAGATAATCTCTTGTCTTGAGCTGCTGATCCAGATTCAACAACTTTGTCTTTTTTCAGTCTTGGACATTTTCCTCTGCAGAGATACTTCTCATGTTCTTCATCTGTAGACTTATATGAGCACTGTATCTCAACTGTTCCTCTTTCATGTGCAGTGAACGTCAAGATCTCATTCGTCTCACATACCGCCACTAAGAAAATATAAAGAGAGAGAAACAGCTGAGTGCAAACATGGACCTGATTGAGAACAGACAGACTGTTAGAAAGACACAGGATAACTCTCACCTGACACGAGGAGCAGCAGGTGAAATATGAGTTTATCATCACGGATCTGGATCATTGTTTCATCTGTGTGGTGCTGGTGGTCTCTATATTAATGAAGAGCTCAAGCTCTCTCTCTCTCTCTCTCTCTGTCTGTCATTTGCTCCTCCTCTCCATGAGTTACAGTATTTGCAGCAAGAGCTCACTCTATGTACATTTCCTTCGAACAAATTCAATCTTACATTTACATTTAGTCATTTAGCACACACAACAAATAAATTCAGCCTTGTGCTTGAAGAGATCGAGGGCTTTTAAGTACACATGAACATGAATGAATATATTTCATCAAGTCGAGACACTGATGATATTCAGGAGACATCAGGCATCATGCATTGTACAGTGTGTAACCTGCATCTGTGGCCACTTGGTGTCAGTATGATGCAATATGAAGGATGGGCATTTGAATCGAATGTTACTTTGACATTGCATACTACTAAAATGCATATTTATTTATTTATTCATTTAGTTGATCTTGCAAATATAACTTATGCATTAAAAGTTACCACTATGATCATTGTTTAATTGAATTTGCATATTATCTCTTCATGTGGTGTTTACTGGAAAAAGCGAGATAATGTTACTCTATATACATGCATGTACCTGCACTTATATACATGTTCATAGTGGGGTAGACTGCAAAGTCTCTTAAAACTGTTTCATTTATGGAAGAATGACAATAGAAGACCAAACTCTGAACAAAAGAAACTTAGACGAACAACAATTCATTATAACCTCAAGAAGCAGTCATCGGGGTCCAAGCACCAATCGCTGTACAATTGGCGTATAGCTTTCCAAATATAATGGCACACGTCGTCAGTCCAGTTTTTGAGTCCTTAATATGGTTATGTGCACTTTGAAGTTTCAAAACCAGAGAATCAGAGCATGATTCGAAGTGCCAAAGTCAAGTGATTTCACTAAATGAGTCGTTGTTACATTATAACTGTTTCAATGTTTCAGAATTGTAATGGTTCGCCGCAAGGGGTCGATGATCTCTCTGTGGATCCATGAAGCAATGGTTTTTATCTGATCTAAGTTATGTTTTATATATGTATAGACATTTTAATGGCACATTTGTATAATAAAAGTAAGATTAGTAGGTACTAGTGTCTGATTGGTCTGTTTAGCCAAGCCCTTCACAAAACAAACACAAATAAGCCACCCAATTTAATAACAGAATACATATTATACAGAAATCTCACATTTAATGGTATTAGATGATTTGTTAATTGCATTTAATAGATTTTACTTCCAACAAAACCTCTGTATTTTCCAGGTGTTTTTATACATGTTTTGGCTGAGTTTTTGTTGCATTTACATTCACCAACGTGTCATATTTCGAGCGCTTCAAAACAGCGAATAATCCTGCGAAGCAATTGGTTCAACAGATTCAAAATTTCGCAGTTCAGTTATTTTTGGAAATGACAACCGGATTCGACAAGGGAACTCACACCTTTACATTTTCAGGACTTATTTTCTATATGAGCTATTGTCTGGCACAAGAGAGCCGTTCTGTGCTGCACGATGAATAGGTTTGACTTCACTTACTCCTTCATTAGAGTCGCTATTGTCTGAACAGGACAATTTGAGACTCAAACCTGTTAGTAAATGTGGTTGACCATCTCAAATACTCACAGTGTGAACATAGCCCAAGAAATATTATTCCATATATTATATTTAAAAAGACAAAATAATAGTATCTCTTTATTTTAGGTGTACAACCAGATTTATCCTCCTGAGATCCTGCATCTTCATATGAGGACATTATATTTGAGTGAAAATATTTAAGTCTTAATATTAAGCCTGGATGTCCTGTACAGAGCACATTCAAGGCTTTTCAGAGATACTAAATGTTTGAATGTTTCACCATGACCACTCCCTCTCCTTGGGCTTTAAAAATGTCTGATATTAATTTAGTGACACTCTTATGGAAATATGATACTATTTTGTAATTGTCATTTAAATCAGACACATTTTTAAACTGTGTATCATAAATCAACATCTCAGGAAAATGTTATGGTATTTCAAAGCAAAATATTACTTTCTGTTATGAAACAGGACGATGATTTCATACATGTCCGCTGTAGAGGACACCAGGACTTAAAGCGTGTTTATTACACATTTTGGGAGACACAACTAATGAATAGGGAAAGAAATTATATTTCTGTATTCTATGAAATATTATATATTATTTTGAAAATCTTGTCAAATATTACTCCCATTATTACTCTTCTTTTTTTCATTACATGTTGCCCAAAAACACATTAATATGCAAATTAAATTTAGTTTATAGATACATTGTATATAATGAGAAAACCTGTTTATGACCATTTTACACACATTTTGCATGAAGAAAAATAATATATCAAATCATTCTGTTATAACATAGTTGAGAATCATCTTTATACAAAAAAAATCCTGAAAACTAAAAATGTATTGGTGATTTTAAAAAAATCTATTGTTTTTGCCTATGCATATTCATTCATGTCTTTTTATTATTTTTTAAGAAATTGAGTCCAGATGTCCTCTACCGATGACGTAGCATAACTTATGAATGAAATATAATTTTTAAATTTTTTGAATGCTCTAAACAATGTAATGACATAAAAAAAAAATGTTTTTTTCCTAAAATGTTTTGCCGGGTCTTAGGAGGTAAATGTCCGGGGTGGTTGGAAAACTAGCGGCTTAGTGTGACCAGCAGCATTTGTTCAATACAGTCTTATAGTTGATTCTGTTCTTAAATACACAAAACTTGCTGATGGCATCTTACCGGCATAAATGAGAGATGTAAGCATCTCACAGTCTCATTATCACACACAGGAAGTCTCCATCCTCAGTCTCGGGCTGTTTTATCAAATATTGTACTAGTGTAATTCATGTCAGCTATTTTACTGTGCTCAGCACTGGCTGCTCTGCTTACAAACAGTGATCATGTAATACAAATGAAATGCTGCTGGTGGTCAAACTTAAAGAAGAGCTCTCTCTCTCTCTCTCTCTCTCTCTCTCTCTCTCTCTCTCTGTCTGTCATTTGCTCCTCCTCTCTATGAAATACAGAGTATTTGCAGCAGGAGCTCCCTCTATTGAGATCTCCATTCAATAAATTCTTGATCTTAGAATAGAATATGTGCTGCTTAGTCACATAAACATGATTGAATGAGTCTCTAACGAGATCATAGACGAGAGACATCAGGCATCATTCATATTGTACAGTTTGTAACCTCATATGTGACCACTTGGTGTCAGTGTGATCTAATAATGACATGACGGCGCACAGCGAGAGCCATTTTCCAATTTTACTTGGACATACTTCCAAAATGCACATTCATTCATTCATTCATTCAGCTGTTCTGGTAAATATGACTTTTGAACCAAGTATTGCCTTTTGGACCCTTGTTTAATTCAGTTTGCATATTATCTTCTATGTGCTTTGACTGTCATTATTTATAGATACATACTGTATAGATATTTATGCCAACATATCTGTCATTTATATGACAGTAGTGCTCTGTTGATTATTATGTTGAAACAAAAATTGACAAGAGGGGTAGTTTTATTTTAAAAAAAGGCAACATACTGAATCACATAGATGTCATGTTTTGTGGCTATTCAGCCAGTGTGTATAAATCACTGCCAGAGGGGTTTGTGGGTAAATGTGCCGTCTCATAAACCGTGTTTAAACTGATGGTTGTGTTTCCAGAGTCTGGGATCACTGAATAATAAGCAGACGAGAACACCTGAAAGGGACAGGTTTATTATTGTAATTGCATAACATCTGGGTTTATCAGTAATGTCATGATTTATAATCTTTTTGAATTCCTTCTGTAATTGAACACAGTTTGGGAAATACTGTATCATGCTAACAGACACACGTTTACCTCATCGCCATCTCCTGTGTTCCTCTGATCGGATGAGACTGAACCTGCTGTGGATGGACAGAATGATGAACGTGAACATACAAGAAAACAGAAGTTAAGAGATTTCTTGATTGATTTCAGATTTCTTTGTTTGTACCTTGTGTCTTTTTACATCTCCGCTTGAGCAACAACAAACTCAGTCCTCCGACTAACAACAGAATCAAACACATAATCACCATAATGACGATGTAGAGCTCTGGAAAACACACACAAAACACAGTAGAAATGAGATTCAAACCACAGAATGAAGCACGATATTAGCATGAGTGTGAAAGGAACAGTCCACCATATGATGCAAAACAATCAGTCAAGCAACAAGACCTGAAACATGAATCCAGTGAAACTCAAACCGAAAGGGAGAGTTCACCCAAAAATGAAAATCACTTTTAGAGAATACTAGAGATTACGGTTTATAAAGTTTTAAATATGGATTATTCTCTTACAAAAACGCATTGATTCTCTACAGGAGGCCTTTTTTCACCCCCCCCCCCCCATTTTTTCTGCCACCACAATGCACGCACTGCTGCAAGTGACGTAACTATACAGACACTTCATATTAAATGGTATTTCTTGACCTGTTAGTTGCATTTAATAAATTACACTTTCAGCAAATCATTTCGAATTGGTTTATGCATATTTGGGCTGGGGTTTTGTTGCGTTTACACTGTTTTGACCAGCCGGACGCTTTAATACAGTGACGCATTTTATGACACAATTGTTTCGATTAATTCAAATTTTCAAACTACTTTTCCCCATCACTACTGCCAAGGCAAGCTCTGCAAGTCCCACTTTACCAGCAAATCACTTTAATTGTGATGTCCTAAATAATGGCCATTAATCCAATTTCATTATCATAATAATTTAATTTGTGTTAAAGAACTCACCAGACTGGACTTGTTCTTGATTTTCCATTGTTGCCCACAGATGAAAGGTTAAGAATCAAAATGACATTACATGTACACTCTTAAAAATAAAGTTGCATCAAAAGGTTCTTCAAGCGATGCCATAGAAGAACCATTTTTTGTTCCACAAAAAACATTCAGTCAAAGGTTCTTTAAAGAACCATCTCTTTATAATCTGAAGAACCTTCTTTCACCACAAAGAACCTTTTGTGAAACCAGATGTTAAAGGTTCTTTATAGAACCATTTAGACAAAAAGGTTCTTCTGTGGCATCGTGAAGCACCTTTATTTTTAAGAGTGTGCTCTCACCTGAAACATGAAGTTGAATCTCTGAGAAAAGGGGAGTGTAGATAAGGTTGTTGTATATTCCACAGAAATACACCCCATCATCATGTCTGCTCACATAAGCAATAGTCACAGTGAGGACATGCTCCTGTTCATTTACATTCAGAGAAAATCTCTCATTGGTGGTCGAACTTCCAAGTATATGAATAGACACTAACGATCCATTCTCCACTTTATATAATTGCTTGAGATGATCTTTATATTTCTCGGGATATTTGCAGTGGATGACAGCCGTTCCTAAAATATACGCAGTCTGTTCCTCTGATGTCCCACAACACGACTCTGAAACCAAAAGAGTTTTAATTTCATAATTCCAATTGGTGTACACTTGTCTTGGGAATAAACATAAAATGTTAAATCTAAACGCCTGCACAATTTGTTGAATAAATATTAATTTCTACCTGGTTCCACGTTGAATTTCACCTCCTGAAACCATCCGCTGCCATCTTTACATCTGTACGTCCCGCTGTCATTTACAGTCAGGTTTCTAATGAGCACACTAATCAGACCCAGAGTTTTATTATCGGTCATAGAGAATCTCTCTTCTGGGATCCATACATCGTTCTTTTCTTCTGTCATGGTTGTACATTCACTGCCCAACATTTTGCAAAAGCTTTTTGCACTGGTTTTCGCATTTTCCCGATTATACATACAGTTGATGATGACACTTCCTCCTGTGATGGCAGGCACAGGGTCAGCAGCATCACCCATGTGACCTGTCAATCAAAATTCACTTCCTCTTTTAATAAGTGCCTTATGGTCAGATACTGACAGCAAACTTCAAAAATGCACAAATAAAGACAAAAGACTCTCACAGACACGATTAGATCTCAGTTGAGTCAATAGTAAAAAAAACAGCTGTCACATACAGGTTGATACTGTAATGAAAACAGCTTCTTACCTTTAATCAGGCAGATCGTGAAGAAGAGAAGCATCTTCATCATCATCACTAATGATAAAACTCTCACTTCTGTGAATCTGTACATTGGGCAGTCAGAGACGCTGTGAGTTCTTCCGTTGTGCCTGGTTTTGTGTCTCTATCTTGTGCTCCTAAAGAGTTTTTTATAAAACAAACAGCTCCGCCTCTTCCCTTTCCTCTGTACTAAGTTCTTCTGACTCACTGTGATGAAATACAGTCCTGCTGTCAGTGACTCACAGTGGAGTTAAACCAAAGATACTGACCATGAGCATCTTCCTGTCTTTTCTCTCCTGTGCAGGTCTGAAAGCTTCTGCCAGACAAATTAGCACACATTTACAGAAAAAAAACATAGTCTGAAGAGCAGAAAAATAAATGGATGCTTGCATGCAAATGTGCCTTAAAATGTGGGGAAGTTGTGGCCTAATGGTTAGAGAGTCGGACTCATAACCCAAAGGTTGCAGGTTCGAGTCTCGTACCGGCAGGGATTGTAGGTGGGGGGAGTGTATGTACAGTGCTCTCTTCCTTCATACCACGACTGAGGTGCCCTTGAGCAAAGCACCGAACCCCCAACTGCTCCCTAAATGCTCCTAAAATCCCTCTTTGTATTTTTTTCATAAGTCATGCTGCCACTGTTCACTAACCGTTACCCAATAAATAATTGAGTCAAACCAGAGAACAAGTGAAGGGTTAAACTGCATTTTTAATTCTTGAACAGCAGAGGGAAGCAAACTAAAACGTGTGGTATACAAAGTGAACAATTAGTAGTCTAGTCAAACGACTAGCTGAATGTGATTATGTGGGTTAGTGTCCCTGTAGGATTATCACCTTTAATATAAAACACTTGATAAGTGAAAAACAGAAAACTGTATATAACAAACACAAACACACAGGTGATGAACTGTACAATAGACATGATATGAACAAGGCGCATGATTCATTCAGCCTATATTAATATCTCAGTCTCATAACTGGTATGGCACCTAAACACACTCCAGATGAGGCATCTCTGAACAAACACAGTGCAGTTAGAAAGAATAAATAGAATAACAGCTGCAGTAAGTAAAATTCATAATGAAAATACATCTGTAAGTGGTTCCTTTTTCTTCCTGCGTTTTGATGCATCAGCTGTTTCCAGATGCTTTTGGGTGCAAGAGTGTGTTGTGCTTGAACAACACCTAAAAACCCCGCTGTGGTAAAAAAGTGTCCAGTTGAGTTGTTTTCTTGTACATTTCCAGCAGATGCTCCGCTCTTGTGTTTTCTTTGTTTATCTACAGGTTCTCTTATCTGTAATTTCTCGGGGATGTGACAAAATGACTAACTATAGTAAACTGATAAACGTCTGAGAGTAAACAGTGAGCAGATCAAGTGTCACGTGCAAACAAGTGCTAAGTTTTTGCTCACAATTATGAATTTCGTTCACATTTATGAGCGTACACAAGAGTGGTTCATTAAGTTCACTGTGAACATGTTCCACTAATCACAAACGAACACAAAGTCACGCGATACTTCTTATTTTGAGTGAAAAGTACTTTTGCTATACCTTTCTTTACAATAAATGGTATTTGATTTTTTATATAATTTTATATCTAATGAAATGCATTTTTAAGTGTCACTGAAGTGTGTAAATAATTTTAGGAGTCACTGTATGCATTAAAATGTCACTGCACTCGTGACCAGATTCCATACTCTTTTAAAAATAAAGGTTCTTTATTGGCCTTTGATGGTTCCATGAAGAACCTTTGGCACCTTCACAATGCACAATAGGTTCTTTATAGTGGAAAACATTCTTTACATGATTACATGATTAGAATGTTCTTCACACTAAGAAAAACGAGGATCTTTTAAAAACAGCTGGGGAATCAAAAAGGGTTCTTTGGTATCACAAAAAAACCTAAACTACTTGAGTGACGTGTGGGGAATGACCGTGGAGTAATCACAGTAAATCTCCTCATTATTGAAGGTTACGTTAGCATCACTGAGAGACTCTTCATGCTTCTGGAAATGGACCGAAGCGTACACGAGCCCATCAGAGGGGCTTGTGGGTAACTGTACTGTAGAATACAGCGTGTCGCGTGGATCAGACGAGTCTGTGGGATGCGTGACAGTGGAATATAACACCGTTTCCTCAGTTCCCGGGACTGAGCGCAGTCTGGCATCTCTGATATTCTCATAGTCACATGCTGCATGAGAGGCCTGAAGATTGATTTAGAGAGAAATAAACTAGATTGAATACGAGGGCTGCGTGATTAATTTAAATACAAAGGAAATTGTAATATGGCTTAGTGAGACTACTGCGGTTTAATTAAATAGATATATATGCTGCATGTTTCAGAGTGAAACACGGCACTGTATTCATTTACACATGAGCATTTACAATAACATTTCATATTTTTCTTTTATTCAGTAATATGTATATGTGTATTTAATAAAAGTAATAATATCATCATATCAATATTATTATATAGTTATATTGATAATCACAAAGTTTTGACCAAATTGTGCAGCCCTACAAACAAGCATGGCAAGCATCCCCCCCCCAAGTACTCAGGAGGTGAAGTATTAAGTTTTCGCTTTGCATTGCAAATTATCACACTTTTACTAGTGAGTATTTTTTGTCACTTTTGGTCAGTCACATGAAAACAAGTCATATGTTGTGTAATCCATTAAATTGGTTCTAGTTCTGCTTCATGTGCAAATGACAGTCAACAAAATGTCCAATAAACAAGAAACTAAACACCCCTCACCTCTCCATTGCTCATCTCCGTCCTGCCTGGGGAAGCGTGCTGATCTGTGGATTATAACCAGAGTACAAATGCTCACAACAAAACTTACTTAATAGTTTTAATTTGCAACAATACACTAAAGCTGCCTTAAGAAAACATAATATGATCTGTTTAGTCAATCTGGGCCTGAGTGTGCAGTGTTAGAGTGTCTTTAGGGATAAGGTTGGAAAAAAGTCAAATGATTAGTTACAGATAAAACTACAGGCCCATTTTCCAAGAAATCAAATGAGAACTGGCTAAACTGCTCATGTTATTTGAATTCAAAATGACAGTGAGAAAGTAAAACAGTAGCAGGTCACACAAGGCCAGTAGACCGTTAAATCATGAGTGTGTTTGCGATCATCACCTCGTGTCTTGATGTATCCTAATTTGTATAATAACAGGACAGACGCTCCCATCAGCAGCAGAGTCACACAAATGCAAGAGATCGTGATTCTGCCAGAAACACCTGGAGAACAGGTGCCAGTAATACCAGTAAAGTTAAAAAACCACAGTATGTGCAATAAACCACATTTTACATAAAACATACAGCAGCCATTTCTTAGCATTTAGTGCATTTTTAGTTTTGATATAATGTAATATAATTTGCATCTGCAAATTTTCTAAAATCTATTTGTGGCTGCTCAATTCTTTCACTTCTGCTTTCATAACCTGAGGAAATCACAAATTACTCAGCTTCTCTCTCAGCTACTTAATCTCTAAATCTACCACTATCTGTGAGGTCAAGATGATTACTGATGCTAATCACCTTTAAATAGAAACAATGTAGGTCAGGTTAAGGTAAAACGTACTTTTGTTGACTTCTAGAATGACTTTAGTGATGACGTGAGCTCCACACCAGTATATCCCAGAATCCTCTTCTCTCAGATCAGTGATGTTCACAGTAAAGACTCCAGTAGATGCTTCATCACTGAAAGAGAATCGATCATCTCTGATCGTCTCCAATGAAACTCCATCCTTCACACACATGGAGGCTTCATGTGCTTTGCAGAAGCTCTTCTGAACTTCATCATGATGTTTGCACTGGATTGACATGTTGTCTCCTTCATACTTAGTCAAGTTCAGCTCTGGAAATGTTTACAGACACAAGAACATCAATTCACAGCCGTAGTTTCACATATTCAGATGCAGAAACCTTCCTCACCCTCGTTCATGATGACGATCAGATGAGTGTAAAGATAATTGAGGTCTGTTTCTAATGTCACTGCACACCAGTATTTCCCAGCATCCTCTGCTGTCAGTCCAGTGATGGTCCCAGTGAAGACACGTGCAGTGACGTTATCATTCAGAGTCAATCTGCCAGTCTTGCTCTCTTTCTCTTCTCTCACAGTCTCACTGAGAGTATTTCTGTCTCTAGTGGAGCACGTCCCTTTACAGAGAGACTTTGGCTTTGATTTATATATCGAATCATAAGGGCAGATGATCTCAGCAGATTCTCCTTCATGTCTCACTACTGGAGGCACTAAATACAAATAAACATGGACATTTAACACAAATGTTTCTGAAGACTGTAGTAATCAGTGGCATACACAGTGCCTGGAGTCTATTGCTAGTTGGCACGGAATGGTGTCTGTAGTAAGTGCACAATTAAGAAATGGAAATCAAAACAGTATAATTATAATTCAAAAGGAAAACACAGAGAATCGCTGGAGAGAAACAATACTACGTATAACACTGACGAGACCGAACAATGAACAGAACGAACTCAGGGCTTAAATACACAGGGAACAATCAAGGAAAAACTGAACAGGTGAAGGAACTAATTTACAACCAAGGAAACTATAGAAAACCAGTAGGCAACACAGGGAAAATAAAACCAAAACAGATCACATGTGACATTACACCCCTCTCCCAGAAGGTGCGTTCTTGCGCCGTAACAGAGTCTAACTGAGGAGGGAGTGAGGGGGATCTGGAGGTGGCCGTGTAGCAGGCGAAGGACAGGAACCAAGAGAAGGTGATGGTGGGAGAAACTAGGGTGGCATGCATGATAGAGGGAAGAGCCAGGGAGGAGCCTGGAGCAGGAGCCAGATGGGGACCCAGAGTCCAGTCAGGAAGGAAGCCTACGGTGGAGTCGAGGGAGGGAGGCGCCAACGTGGAGTTTTGGCTGATGACACCAGAGGGGCAACTGACTGCTATAGGGAAGGAGGAGCCCTACAGTGACAGAGGGATGGAGGGGCGAGATGAAGCCAGAGCAGCGAAAGACTGTGGCGGAGGCAGGTCGACGACTGACCAAGTCAGAGCCGAAGGGACGAGGGAGCCTGTCAGAGACCAAGGACTGATGATCCCTGGTGGAGCTGAGGGAGCATGGAGCCAAGGAGGAGCAGAAGGGTTGGAGGTGGAGTCCAGGGCTCCCTGTGACCTGGGAATGGCCAATGAATGAGACTCAGGGCTGGGTGGAACCAGCGGAGACAGGAGAAACGGGGGAAAATCATCCATTGCATCCACTAAATAAACAACAAAAGCCAGCAGCAGCTCACCCCCAGCAACGGGACTGTGGGCGGGGCTCTATTCCATATCCTCAAACTCTACAAGGATTCCCATGGCGTCCCATGATAGGCTCTGTCGCATCCTCTTGTGCAGGCTCATGCTGATGATACCAGATGGTGAAAGCCAATCTATTGTTCTCCAGCACTCACTCCACACAAACAGCGAAGCTCCCTCGAGGACCTCCCCTGGACAGCTTAGTCTTTGACAAGGTGTTAGGTCCAACAAAAATATATACAGTATATATGCATAGGCAGCTGTCCGGGTAGCAAGTCAGGTATGTTAGATCTAAAAAAATCCCTTGTGTGGTCCTCGAGGGAGTGATCGCCCGGCTCGAGCAGGTGGAGAAATACAGCAGGAAGGTCCATAGAAAAAACGGGGGAAAAATGCTGCAACAAAAAAATCTTGTCTAGGTTCGGTCTTCTGTCATGGAATGGTGGCTGTAGTAGTCAGTCAAGTCAAGTCAAGTCCAGTCAAGTCTGCTTTATTGTCAATTCTTCCACATGTACAGTACATACACACAGAGAATTGAAATTGAGTTACTCTCAGACCCTTGGTGCATACAAATAACAAATACAGATTAAATACAAAATACAAAAATACAAATAAGGTAAAATGTAAAAATTTATAATAAAGCACAGGCATGAAGAGAAGAGTGCAAACCAGTAAAGTAACAACAGTGCATATATGTGATTGTATTGCCAAGAATGATTTGTAGTGCAAAAATAGCTTATTCAGACTGATTAAAGTGACAGTGTGTTTGTATTTGGGAGGGGGGAGTGGGAGAGTCCATCAGAGGGTCAGAGTTCAGTGGTGCGTGGGGAAAGAGAGGGGAGGGGGGGCAAGGTCGGGAGGGAGTTCAGCTTCCTGACAGCTTGATGGATGAAGCTGTCCTTCAGTCTGCTGGTCCTGTCCTGGAGACTCCGCAGTCTCCTCCCTTATGGCAGCAGACTGAAGAAGCTGTGTTTTGGGTGGGTGGGATCACCTGCAATGCATAGGGCTTTGCGGGTGAGACGGGTGTTTTAGATGTCCTGAAGGGAGGGGAGAGAGGCACTAACGATCTTCTCAGCTGCTCTCACTATGCACTGTAGTGTCTTGCGGCAGGATGCATTGCAGGCGCCATTACCACACATTGATGCAGCTGGTCAGGATGCTCTCGGTGGTGCCTCTGTAGAAGGTGCACATGTTGGGGGCCGGGGCTCTGGCTCTTCTCATTTTGCGGAGGAAGTAGAGACGCTGCTCTGCTTTCTTGGCCAGTGCTGCGGTGTTGCCAGTCCAGGAGAGGTCCTCTGTGATGTGCAGGGGCGGGGGGCGACCGCCCCATTAACTTGGTGCTGCTCACCCTCTCTACAGTCACACCATTGACGGTCAGAGGGACATGCTGAGTGCGCACTCTCCTGAAGTCACCAACAATCTCCTTCGTCTTCTCCACACTCAGAGAGAGATTGTTGTCACTGCACAACCCGGCCAGGCGGCTCACCTCGCTCATGTAGTTTGTCTCATCTATGTTGCTATTGAGACCCACTACAGTCGTGTCATCCACAAACTTAATAAGGAGGTTGGAGTTTTGGGTGTCGTGGGGGGGCGGTGTGCAGTCGTGGGTCAGCAGAGTGAAGAGGAGGGGGCTCAGCACATCCTTGGGGGGCCCCAGTGTTCTGTGTGATGGTGCTGGATGTGTTGCTGTCGACCCGAACTGCCTGAGGTCTTCCAATCACAAAGTCAAGCAGCCAGTTGCACAGCGAAGTGTTGATCCCCAGCTGGACTCAGTTTGTGAATGAGCTGTTGAGGGATGATTGTGTTGAATGGTGAACTGAAGTCTATGAACAGCATTCTGACGTATGAGTCTTTTTTGTCAAGGTGTGTGAGTGCTGAGTGGAGGGTAGTTGCGATGGCGTCATCGGTCGAGCGTTTTGACCGATATGTAAACTGGAAGGGGTCCAAGGAGGGGGTGAGGGCAGACTTGATGGGGGGGGGGGGGGGGGGGGGGGGGGGGGAAATGTGTTGGCATGACTAGCCGTTTCAAAAGCACTTCATGAGGAATGGGGGTAGTGCAATTGGACGTAGTCATTTAGCAGTGATGGATACGACTTCTTCGGGACTGGAATGATGGTTGTAGCTTTGAAGCATGTGGGGACAACAGCCTGATTTAGTGAGATGTTGAAAATGTCTGTGACGACATCGGTGAGTTCCACTGCACAGTCTTTCAGTACACGCCCAGGAATGTTGTCAGAACCCGGAGCTTTGCGTGTTTTGATCCTGCTGAGGGATCTCCTCACGATGTCTGGGGACAGCGTCATCACCTGGTCGTCGGGAGGAGGTGGAGTCTTCTGTGCAATGGTGCTGTTTTGTGCCTCAAAGCGAGCGAAGAAGACGTTCAGCTCGTTCAGCAGAGAGATGGTGCTGTCACAGGTGCGTGGTGGGGCTTGTAGTCCGTAATGGTCTGTATTCCCTGCCACAGGCTCCGAGTGTCTCTGATGTCGCTGAAACTATGGGCTATCCTCCTGGATTATTGTCTCTTAGCCTCTCTGATGCCACGGGGTAGGTTGGCCCTAGCTGTCTTCAGGCCTACCTCATCTCCAGCTCTGAAGGCAGCGTTCCGCGTCTTCAGGAGTCCGTAGACCTCCCCTGTTAGCCACGGCTTCTGGTTGGCCCGGACAGTGATGGTCTTTGTGACTGTTACATCATCAATGCACTTGGTGATGTAGGCAGTGACAGTCTCTGAGTACTCCTGGAGGTCTGTGGTGTTATTGTATGTTGCAGCCTGCTTAAACATATTCCAGTCAGTGGTGTTAAAACAGTCTTGAAGAGCCTCTGACGACCCTTCCGGCCACACTTGTATCTGTTTGTGAACTGGTTTGGTGACTTTAACCAGCGGTCTGTATGCAGGCATTAGCATTACAGTGATGTGGTCTGAGGCACCGAGGTTGGGGAGGGGAAGGGCCTTGTAAGCTCCTCTCTTGTGTGGTGTAAACAAAGTCCAGAGTGTTGTTTCCCCGTGTTGGAAAGTCTATGTGTTGGTGTATTTTTGGGAACACACTCTTTAAGTCTGCGTGGTTGAAATCCCCAGCCAAGATGAGAAAAGCATCAGGGTGGGCTGTCTGCTGCTCACTGATGTGCTGGTACAGTTCATTTAGTGCCTCGCTCCTGTTGCTGTTGCTGGAGCTGGGAGGGATGTATACAGCAACGAGCAGTATGTCTGTATATTCCCTCGGTAGATAGAACTGCCGGCACTTAATAATCATAAACTCCTCCAGGGGTGAGCAGTGTTTGCAGACCGCAACAGCATCGCGGCACCACACATCATTGATTTAAACACAAAGCCCTCCGCCGCGGGTCTTACCTCCCTCGACGCGAGCTCTGTCCGCTCGATAGCATGTCAGCTGATTGAGATGAATAGCGCAGTCCGGAACGCTGTTGTTGAGCCATGTTTCTGTGAACACAAAAACTCTTACAGTCCTCTGAGTTGAGCGTAGTAGTCGAATGTAGTCCAGTTTATTGTCCAAAGAGCGTACGTTAGCCAGTACGATAGTGGGGATAGCCGGCTTGAAAAAAAGTGTGGGTTACCGCTAGCCTAGCCCTATACCTCCAACGCTACCCCTCTTCTGCTTCCTCTCCGCGCCGCTTTTGGCGCTGCCGGCTGTGGTCGATATGCAGTAGTGGGGTCGTGATGAGTGTGCCTCGGAGACAGCCGTAGATCCCGCAGCTCTTCGCGTGCGCAGAGTGTTCACGTCTAGGCTGAGAATGTGGTTCTGCCGACTCGATAGCAACCACGCAATAAGGGTGCGCTCTTAGACCTAATAGACGGACGAATGCGTACAAAAACACTACTGCTACTCACAGACCAAAAACACGAAAACCCTTTTCTGCTGTGGTCGGGAGAGAGATACCGCAGCGTGTGAACGCGCGCATCTTGGATCTATGCACGTAATGACGGAGTAGAAAACAAAACATTACTGATTACTAATCCACATGAAACACAGGGAATTGCTGGGGAGAGAACACAACATTTATAACACTGACAGACTGACAATGAACGAATTAACTCGGGGCTAAAACACACTGGGAGCAAAAAATGGAACAGGTGTGGGGACTAGTTAACAACCAAGGAAACTAGAAAAAACAGACAGGACATTTCAAGCACTTGAAAAGCTGTACCTAATTTTTTTGCCCAGGCAGAAAAACACCAAAAAAACGGTGTATAGATTTCTAGATATTGTTACAGAAGTCAGCTGGCGTGACTAAATGAAATCAGATCATCACTCATCAAATCTATCAAAAAAAGTATATATTCTTCATATTGATATATACTTACTGAATATATTCAACATTTTATGTGTTCTAAAACAAAAAAGTAAATTTCCACATAAATATATATGGTTAATTCAGGGTAATTGGGACATTTTTTCCCAGTCATCTCAATGGCTAAAAGTGGCTAAATGTAACCTAATTCTACCTTATTCCTTTATAAGTTTGACATATATAAAGCATGCATTATCTGCCCACTTCATCATTTACTTAAGTGAAATCATCTGAATGGACTCACTGATGAGGTTGAGCTGAATTTTAGTGTTCAGGGAGATGAAAGTCAGATATGTGTCTCTGGTTTCTGCTCCACACCAGTAAACTCCAGCATCTCTCACACTCACATTACTGATGCTCACTCTAACAACTCTCTCTTCATTTCTCTCAGATGAAGGATTCATTTCTGTCACTTTAAATGTGCTGATTTTCTGGCAGATGTGATTATAAGTGTGATCATCATCCTCTTTGCAGAAATGAACTTCATGCTCCTCTGGGATCTGGCAGGTGATGTTGACTTCTCCACCAATATGAGCTGAAGTCACGTTGTTTGGATATTTTTCATCTATAAACGAAAAGAAATCACACAAAAATCAGAACAAATATTTTAAATATATAAGACAAAGAACTTGAGTTTGCTCACCGTGTTTGGGGTGCAGCTGAAGTTCAGTGAAGCTCTCAGTATAGTCAGATACTTTCACTCCACACCTGTATGTTCCTGCATCTGCAGCTTTCAGCTCTCTAAAAAACACCATCAAGACTCCTGCTCTGGTGTCGTCATATAAAGAAACATCTCCATTCTCCATCCATTCATCCTGAACTCCTGGATTCTTCCTCTCTGAACATCCGTCTGATTCTTTACAGATGTATTTTGGGTTGGTTTTGTATTGAGGATGTTCACACTTGATCATCAAAGGACCTCCAGAGGAGCCGCTCACTCTAGACACGCCCACTTTAGCTGTCAATCAGATGTTTTATTCATTTAAAATACACCTTATTAACTCAACATCCATCTCACTGTGACTCTGCATTGAAATGTTTGATAGCTACATTGTGATCAATCTTAATTGACTCACTGAAGATGTTGAGCTGAATTTTAGTGTTCAGGGAGATGAAAGTCAGATATGTGTCTCTGGTTTCTGCTCCACACCAGTAAACTCCAGCATCTCTCACACTCACATTACTGATGCTCACTCTAACAACTCTCTCTTCATTTCTCTCAGATGAAGGATTCATTTCTGTCACTTTAGATGAGCTGATGGTTTGGCAGATGTGATCATCATCCTCTTTGCAGAAATGAACTTCATGTTTCTCTGGGATCTGACAGGTGATGTTGACTTCTCCACCAAGATACACAGATTCAGTCACACTCTTTGGATATTTTGCATCTATAAACCAAAATAAATTACAGGAAAATCGGAACAGATACTTCATACATGCAAGATTGACAGGGACAAAATTCAAGATGGCAACTTGTTTGTAGCTATGTGTTTGCCAGTCTTTCTCTTCTTCTTCTTCCATTTGTTTAATACAAGTGTTTGACTAATTTTAGTCAGTCTACTTTAGTTTTGTTTAGGTATTTTAGGATTTAGATATCTAACATGCTCCATTTAAATGATTTAGAATAAGTGGTCAAACATAATCCTTGGTTTAACGATACCATTTCTACTTTTATTGAACAGAGGAATGCTGCTTGGGCTAAAGCTAAGAAAACAAATGATTATCTAGATTGGATCTCCTACAGAACACTATGAAATAAATGCACAAAATTAATAAAAAGCACAAAATGTGATTATCATCTTTCTATGATAAATTAAAATTTAACTAACCCTACAAAGTTCTGGAAATTAGTCAAAATACAATTTGGCACCAAGCTCATCAATCAACTTTGCTGATTATTTAAATGTTAACCATTCTGTAGTAAAGAGTGCATATATATTTACTAATAATTTTATATCTGCTGGTTTCACATCTGAATATAGCCATTTAGGTGAATGTGCTCCTGTGGAAAGTTTAAATCCTGTTCCACATTGTCCCTCACAGTTGTTGAATTTACTGCTGCACAAATGCATAAAGCTTTAGTGAAACTTGATATTAAAAAAATCAGCGGGCATCGATAACATTGAGCCCTATTTTTCAGACTGGCAGCTGATATTTCTATATTTTACCTAAGCTTAACTTACTGAAAACATGGAAATCAGCAACAGTCATCCCGTTATTAAAGGTGCCATAGAATGCAAAAATCACTTTTATAAGGTGTTTGAACACAGCTGTGTGGCCGAAGTGTGTGAAAACAACCAGCCTATAATGGTAAAAATCCACACACTCATTGTATTATAATCCCAATAAATCATAAACAGTCTCTCCACACTAGTAGTTCCAGATTTCTCACAACTATGACGTCATACTCTGGGAAAGTCCCGCCTATTTGTGACGCTCTCTGCCCTATTAGCATATACACAGCCCTGTGTGAGAAGCAGCGGTTCGCCATTACTGTTTTCTTGCTGTAGGTGCTGGAGGTACAATGTCAGCGCCAAAGAGCCTTTAAAAGTGTGTGTGTGTGGGTCATTCTGAGATCGTTCATTTTGAACAAATCTTTAATGTGACTCGGGAAGAACGAGTCGTTAGGGGAGTGATTCGTTCAGTCGGCATGCGCAACATCCGATAGTTCTGTAGCTGGGTTTAGTCAAGAGTCACGTCTTCGAGTATCAGGGTTTTTTGAGAGGGTTAGTTCATTCACGTGAAGCCCATAGTTAACAATGCTGTCAGAGGCCGGAAAGAGACTTAATAATAATAACCAACTTTTTATTACCTTTGTTACAACATTCAGAATTTCATGACAGAAATTCACACATTTATAAAACTGTAAGAAGTAAAAAGCTACAAATTTGAGACCAGAAACACATCACCTAACTGTAAGAGTAAATAATAATAATAATAAATGATGTACTAAGAATAATAATAAAACTATGCACCCGTTGTAAGGAAGCTTGTAAATTAACTAATTTCTCTATCCAATGCTGTCCCATCACGTGACAAAAGAATGAAAGAATGACTCAAACCCGAAGACTCGAGAGATGAACTAATATCAATTCTCTTTCCGCTCAGACTGCATGGTTAAGGCTTATGGGGCTGTCATGTGATGAATGAACGACTCAAACCGAAGACTTGTCAGATAAGAGGCGAGGTGAGCCAATCATAGACTGAAGACCCAGGTAAACAATTAATTAATCTTTTCTGTTTCTTATAGCAGTTATGTATTGTTTGTAGTGTGATCAATGTTTGCGTTAGTAGTAGACGTAACACTTAAGTAACACTTAGCATTTTAATTATATTTAGCTAAAATGAACGAAATTACTCGAAAAAAGATTTGTTCATTTTGTGAACGGACTCAACGGTCGAGTCGGTTAAGGTATCTGACTCCCATACTAGGTCGGGGTTGGGATCACCAACGAACAGAGGAGGTCTCCATATTAAGCTTAGGACATGGTGGTTGGTTAAATTTAATTTTCGAAGGAAATGTCCCGGGAAAAAACTGAAAAGTCCTATACGTTTGTGCTAACATGTTACGTGCCTCACACACGAGGGTCAGTTCAGCACTGGACTTGTGCAAAGATTGCTTCTGAAAGAGGGATCGATACCAACGCTTCGTGTGCAAACGTCCAGACTCCAGACAAAGTAAGCATCACGTGTCGTATTTTGTTTTCCAAAAGAGTTTCTTGGCTCTCTGTAAGGCTAATGTTGCTAAAGCTACCATTGTCTCTGCCTGTTTTCACTAATGCTGCCTTCACGTGCTACCAGAATGATCGTAAATAGGAATGTGGTAGTTAAAAATTGCATTTGGAAGCAATGTGAGGTCAGTAACCCTGGTCACCACCCGTTAAACCGTAACACCAGTATGCCGCGGCATGAGTCTTGAGCTCCACATTTGAAAAGGGATGGCGGGAGCACCAGCTCATTTTCATTTAAAGGGGACAAACACAAAAAACAGCACATTTTGGCTCATACCCTGAAAGTGGCAATTTCAAGAAGCTATAACAAATTATCTCTGGGGTATTTTGAGATAAAACTTCACATACACACTCTGGGGACATCAGAGAACAATTTAACATATTGTATCATTGCATTCTATGGCACTTTTAAATGGTGGAGATCCTTCAAGTCCCAATAATTACCGTTTTATCTCACGTCTACCAGTTTTAGCTAAAGTATTTGAATCATTGATAAACGATCAATGAAAACATTTTTTTATCTGATAATAATATCCTTAATGACTATCAGTCAGGTTTCAGAACAGGCCACAGCACCATTACTGCAGCCATGTTAGTTACAAATGATATTATTAACTTCTTGGATAGTAAAAAGTCTTGTGCACCTTTATTTGTTGTATAGTTCTCCCTTTATTAAAGTAGACTGCGGGGAACCACAAAGATCAGTTTTAGCTCCTCTTTTATTTTTTATCTTTATCAATGATTTAGGTCTTGGAATAAATTTAACTAAAATTCATTTGTATGCTGACGACACAAATATATATACAACAGCAGCTTCTTTAAATCAAGCACAACAGAATGCATTTCAAGTAATGCAGCATTCACTGCTACAGCTGAAATTGGTTTAAAAATTTGATTTTTAGTCACACTGGTTCTAAGATGATGAACATGGCAATTTTTACCTTATATGGTATATTTATAGAAAAAGTAGGTAGGTATAAATATTTAGGTATATAGATTTTATTAGACTGTTTATCATGCAGCATTACATTTTGTTTGTGTTGCTGAGTCACACACACACCACAGTATTTTATATGAATCCCTAGCTCAATGGGATTTTCTGCTTAAACAAAGGAAATAATAATATTATAAAAATTAAAGTACTTGAGTTTCCTCACCGTGTCTGAGGTGCAGCTGAAGTTCAGTGAAGCTCTCAGTATAGTCAGATACTTTCACTCCACACCTGTATGTTCCTGCATCTGCAGCTTTCAGCTCTCTAAAAAACACCATCAAGACTCCTGCTCTGGTGTCGTCATATAAAGAAACATCTCCATTCTCCATCCATTCATCCTGAACTCCTGGATTCTTCCTCTCTGAACATCCGTCTGATTCTTTACAGATGTATTTTGGGTTGGTTTTGTATTGAGGATGTTCACACTTGATCATCAAACCACCTCCTGAGGAGCCGCTCACTCTAGACACACCCACTTTAGCTGTCAATCACAAATATCATTACATTTTAAGCAAACACAGATTGTAATTTGTTTTTGCAGGTTTGATTAATTTTGTTCTACTTACTAATAATATGTAGATGAAAAGTGTTAATAATGGAGTAACTGTATGATTGTCTGTAGATCCAAACTCCACATAAATAAACTCCTCCATCATCTGGTGTCACAGCAGTAATTCTCACACTGAAGATGTGTTTATGTTCGTCATCAGAAATACTGAATCTTTCTTTCTTCTTCCATCTGCTGTAAATCGTCTCAATGGAGTCTTTTTCTTCTTTGAATATGATCTTGGGATCATTAATATGATTCTGTGAATATTCACAGCTGAAATTGGCAGTTTCTCCAATATTCACCATCACTCTCTGACACTTTCAAACATGAATCTGGCATGATAAAGATAAAGCAATTTATTTTTCATCTATAAAAGCTTTGCAACCAATCAGTAAACTACATTTAAAACTTTGATCTTAAAGTGGCTGACCTTCTTCCACATTCAAAGTCATATCAATCAACCACTGGCCTTCAACCTTAATCCTGTATGTTCCAGCATCTTGTGTGTTTAGTTCTCTGATGTAGATCATGAGCTTTCCATGATTATTGGAAAATAAAGTGAATCTTCCTTCATTAATCCACTGATCATGAAATTCTATGGTTATTAGTTCACTATGGGCTTTGTAAATGTATTTAGCGTAGTTTTTGTGCCAAGGGACTCCCATGATTCAACAGAACGCTTCTCCAGATATCCCGTGATGCTAAAAGATCTCACTGCAGCTGTCATCAGATTGATCTGTTATCAGGAAAGATGATGAAACAGAAACCGATCATTACGCGAGTGATTGAACGAGAGGATAGGGGGGAAGAAAGGACCGTTGGGAGAAAAGCTCTCACCTGAGATCAGGTAGAAAGTGAGGAAGATGAGGAGGATCTTCATTGTGAATTGAGTTCAGTCTTCTTTATGCTGAATGATCTCTGTGTGAATCTCTCTGTCTCTACATCTGTCTGCTTTAGTTACTTCCTCTTTATTCAGCTCTTTATCAGTAATGAGCAGCTTTACTGTATCCTCCCACCATCACCACTGACTGAACATCACATTAATCACACTGAAAGAGCGCCACCTAGTGGATACGACTGAGTATGTAAGAAAGTTCTGTTCTTCTGCAGCTATCAAATGGATTTGTGTATGAGAGTGTAAGAACATAACAGTAGAAGGATGAATTATATTAATTAAGGTTTTTAGAGGACTAGGGATCTGAGAGCCATGGACACGATTCGAACGGATTCTAAATTTGATAGTTCCACTTTAATCACGGGGCCAGGCGCGGTGTTCTCAGTTATATTTTAACAAATTAATATGTGTTTCCTGGCCACGGTCAACCATTTGATAATTGTTAGTCTTAGAGAGGTAATATTATGAGTAAGCTAAGAGTAGCGGCAGCAAGCAAAGGGAGTTTTTTTTTGGCAACAGTTTTAACCCTTGAAATTACTATGACACTAGACAATTGGACTATTATAATGGAAACGAGTGATTTTATATAATATTTTATCTACGTTACTTAAAGTAAAAGTTCAAGTTTATGTAATAAGTATACTTTATGTAGTAAGTATACTAATATCAATGTACTGGTAGTATGCTTGTAAGTGTACTATTTCAATATTTCTGGGGACTAAATTGACCTACTTTTTAGTTTATAAAAGTATACTTTTAAGTGTACTTTTAGTATAACAGTAGTAAACTTAGTACACAACTAGTTTACATCTATGTTTTTAGTTGTACTGCAACTATACTAAAAGTGAAATTACAGGTATACTGATAGTTATTAGCATACTTGTAGTACACTTTGAAGTAAGGGCACTGTTGAAATAATTCACCCGTGCACTTTGTTTTCAGTCAGGTTGACATATAAAGAGAAAGGAGGAGAAGAAACTGCATGTAATGTCATTGAGCCTCACGTGTATCGTCATCATGGATCATCTCAAAATAGTGTTAAAGGGATAGTTCACACAAAAATGAAAACTCTGTCATTATTTACTCATCCTAAAGTTGTTCCAAACCTGTATGAGTTCTTTTTTGTTCTGTTGAACACAATTGTTATTTTTTTTTGAAGAATGTCAGTAGCCAAACTGTTGATGGTAGCCAGTGACTTCCACAGTACTGCAAATATATATATATATATAGTCTTTTTTGTTCAGCAGAAATAAATTCACCTTTTTAATTCAAGAGTTTTCAAGAGTTCAGAAAGCACGAATGCAGCTGAATGGACATTAGAGAGTCTTTCTGTGATTCTAAGACCTAAAATAAAAAGGCTGTAGATGATAAGCAAGAAGCAATTTCAAAATATGATTTATTTCTGCATGAATAAAATATATGATTCTATAATTTAAACATAAACTGAGCATCGATAGAACATCTCTCAATATATCTACAACTGGAATCCTGGACTAATGTAAAGCAGGTCAGAGAGCAGCGGTACATTCAGAGATATGAGAATAACAAAACAGTACGTATCAGCTCTACACAGAGTACAAATTATGATTCTCACGTTTCATGCGTCTCATCATATAAAGGCTGGTTGAACTCGTGTTTGTTTTGGAGTCGCTATTAAAGAGCCTTTGTGAATTATATGTGTCTCTGCATTTGGAGTGGAAACTTTACAGTGTGAGGGGTTTTGTTTCCTGTCTTCATTGCAACCTGACAAAAACGAACATGACAGACTATTTTAAACGTGAAAGAAGCAACATGAGCAGCGGTGGAAACTTTAAAGTGTCTCATGATTCGACACACCGCTGCACGTCTGTGCATTAACACCAATAGTAACGTGATGATCTGTGATCTCTGTTATGTGTGTGTGTGTATGTATATGTATCTGTTATGTATGTTAACTGTTGTGTGAGTTAGTTGAGTCTCGTGTGGTAAATGACCGTGGTGCAAATCTCCTCATTACTGAATCTGACTGTAGCGTCACTGAGAGACTCTTCATGCTTCTGGAAACTGACAGCAGTGTACAGGAGCTCATCAGAGGGGATTGTGGGTAGCTGTGAGTGAGCGGCGACTCGTCTCTTGTGTCTTAATTTGCACACAGTCAGAGTGAATCCACCGATCAGCAGCAGAATCACACACACACTAATAATGATGATCACGGAGAAATCTGTGAATAAAACACACCAACAGAGTAATAATTAAAGAGATACAGTATACATAATTGAAATAATATCAACACAAATATTCTAAATGATGATGTTTATGTTCAATCACACATTTATCAAGAACATGAGTTAAAGTGAAGTCTAATCTGTAGCATGAAGCTGCTCTGATTCTGATAAAGTTGAACATGAAATCCAACTCGGCATGTTTTATATCCAATACAACTATCTGTTTTAACGCTTACAGGTTATAAATAAAGAGCAACTGTGAGCCTTAACAAATTGTACATAAATTAACCATTTAAAGCATGGCTTCGGCGTCGTCTGATGATCTCTTACTGATCAACATCACTGAGAGTTGTCATGCACAGCTTCATATGTACAGTATTTCATTATATATAAAAGCTGCACTACTCTGCAGTTGAATGAGTGTATTTCAGTCTCTCTTCTGCAGAACTGTACAGGCTCGGCTTCGTCATTCTGTCGAGTCTCGTGTGGTCTGTGGGTTTCCTGAATAAAGACCGTTAATTCTTTATAGCCATATTAAACTGAGACTCTGAACCTTCAGCTCATTATCTCTAAACCAGGGTGTCCAATCCTGCTTCCAAAGGTTTAGCTCCAAACTGCTCCAATAGACTTATCTGGACGTTTCTAGAAATCCCGAAGGACCTTGATTGGCTGGTTCAGGTGTGTTTAATTATTGGAGCTAAACTCTGTAAGATAGTTAAACTCTGTAAGATAGTTAAACTCTGTAAGATAGTGGCGCTCGATTGGACATGCCTGCTTTAAAAACGTCCACTTTTTCTGTCAATCACAAATATCACAATCAAATCTGCTACAAACACAGATTGTAGAAAAATGTATACCCAATATGACTTAAGTGTTTGTTCTACTCACTCATAATATGTAGATGAACAGTGTTAATAATCGAGTAACTGTACGAGTCTCTGTTGATCCAAACTCCACATAAATAAACTCCTCCATCATCTGGTGCCACAGCAGTGATTCTCACACTGAAGATGTTATGTCTGTCATCAGAAATACTGAATCTCTCTTTCTTCTTCCATCTGCTGTAAATCGTATCAATGGAGTCTTTTTCTTCTTTGAATATGATCTTGGGATCATTAATATGATTCTGTGAATATTCACAGCTGAAATTGGCAGCTTCTCCAATATTCACCCTCACTCTCTTTGACACTTCACAACTTGAATCTGTGATTTACATAGAGGAATTTATTTTATGAATATAAATGCATTGACATGATCAGTGGTTTTACTAAAAGACTTTGATCGTAAAATGACTGACCTTCTTCTTCTTTCACATTCACAGTCATATATATACGCTGGTTGTGAAGAACATCAATTGCGTATCTTCCAGCATCACGTTGATTGAGTTCTCTGATGTAGATCATGAGGTTTCCCTCACTGTTTCGATAAAGTGTGAATCTTCCTTCATTAATCAATTGATCATGTTTCTTATCATTTATTATTGTTCTCCACTCAGGTAATTTGGCCATATATTTAGCAGAGTCACTGGACCAAAGTTCCCCAGAATCAACCAGAAGACTTGCTCCAGAATATCCCGTGACGCTAAAGCATCTCACTGCAGCTGTCAATCAGATTGATACTGTGATCAGAAAGCTGATGAACAGAAAACAGCGTCATTACTGCAGTGATGAAAGAGAAAAGCTCTCACCTGAGATCAGGTAGAAAGTGAGGAAGATGAGGAGGATCTTCATTGTGAGTTTAGTTCAGTCTTCTTTATGCTGAATGATCTCTGTGTGAATCTCTCTGTCTCTACATCTGTCTGCTTTAGTTACTTCCTCTTTATTCAGCTCTTTATCAGTAATGAGCAGCTTTACTGGCTCCTCCCACCATCACCACTGACTGAACATCACATTAATCACACTGAAAGAGCGCCACCTAGTGCAGTTACACCGTCTGATACTGAGAGCTCAAACAGGTTTCATGTTCTCCAAGTAAACTGATCTGCATCATTTATATCTTCCATTAGAGGGCGACAGTAAAACGTAATGTAAGTTCACTGAGGCCCTTTGCACAGTCCTTCTCAAATCTGTCCTGGAGACCACCCACCTCTGATCATTTTGGATGTCTGCCTCATCTAACACAGGGGTTCTCGAACCTTTTCAGGCCAGGGACCCCTTATTGGCTATAGGTCCACCTCATAATAATAACTGTGATTAAACCCAAAGTTACAGGGTGGGAGTAACGATGTACTTGTTTTATTGAAACAAATGGTCCCCATCTGTAAATATGCACTTTTTAATAATACAGCACAATTATTATAATTTACCTTATTTTCCAGAGTTTAAGTCGCACCTAAGTATGTCGCACCCGGTCAAACTTAAGTTGAGACCGAAAGAAAAAAAAAATAATAATAAAAAACAGATAAATCACATATCAATTGAATTTTATTATTACATTCAAAAATCATGTAAAATACCAGTAGATAAAATGAAATGTTTACAAACATTATAAATATGTATTTTAGATCCCCTTACTCCACAACACATCTCTAAATGTTGTACTGTTGTATTCAGAACAAAACAAGAATGAAAAATATAAGTAGACCTAAAATAAAATAAATTACAGCGGCATTCATTACAAACAACATACTGTTTGAGTCATTTTTTTTCAAATGTTTTATTGTCTAATGTTTAATATACAAATTTAATATGCATAAAGATGAATGATGCATTAGTGCCATATAAGGAGAAAAGGAAAGAGTAGAAACTTATAGAGTAGAAGCTAAACCCACTGGCCTTTGCGGAATGGTTTGCTTTAGTAGGGGAGTCAATTCTCTTCCTGAAATGGTTCTCTTGACAGTTATTCAATGAACCGCGCGTTGGTGTGTGGTGTGTGTGTATAGATATATCGTATATTTATATATAATATATATATAATAATATAGTATATATATGTGGGGGTGTGTGTGTGTGTGGTGGGGTGTTTATAGTCATCACGCAATTATGTCTCTTTATGCAATGAGATGATTGCAGCATTATAAAAGAAGGATGGTGTTGTCGATTTGGACATCACTTTTCACTGTCTTTCTACTGAGAAGGTTTACATCTTTTTTTGCTTTTGAAACATCTGAAAAGCAGATATTTTATAATGCACACTTACAACTGGAGTTGGTTGGACTACTGTATTAGCAAAAACTTTTGAGATTGCACTTCCCTTTAGCAAATATTTCAGATGACCTGACTAAAGCTGGGATATACTATAAAGAACATTTTAACTTTTCATATTAAACTAATTCACAGAATGTTTTTATGGAGTGGAAAGTCTGATGATAAGATATGCATTTGTTTTTTGTTTATCACACATGCTGTTGGCTAAAGGGCTTCTTGGTTTGACTCAAAGCAGATACACTGATCAAAAGAAAACCACAAGCTGAAGAGCATCTCATGTTGAGCACACTGACCACATTATTAAACAACCCTGCAAACACAAAGCAGTCACTTTATACTACTAAAGAAAAAAAAACCTTCTGTAAAGATTCACCACTTCAGTGTGTCTCATTTGCTTTCTGTCTGATAATGATCTTAACCATATCACAACACAACATCAGCAAGTGACATTTACAAACATTGACATTTACATGTCTAAACCCACAATTGTATTTGTATCTTTCTCTGGCTGAATTCAGAAAAGCAAACTAACATACAACTATTACTATTACTGCTATATAAAGATACTCACTGCTCTCCCCGCATCACTCCCCACTCCTGACCCACACACTACCCCCCGAGACGAGATGAGAGGGATAAAAGTTGAGGGTGTGGAATTACTGCTCTGTGCCATGTCTCTCTCCAAACAATAAAACAGCAATTTTAACTCTTTTTTTTTACTGAGAAATAAATATGGTAGCGATTCAGTATTTAAGCTGTTTTATTTATAAAAGTCGCTGGGCAGCGTTGACAGGAAGTTTCTGTGCTCCTGAATGTTTCTGTGTGCGCGCAGCACCATCTATGCATTAAATGATTTTAATGCACAGCCTCTGCGTGATATGTATAACGTGTAAGTATGTTGTATGGTATGTATCATATAGGCCTATATATCTATATTGTTTGTTGTGATAGTTATATATATATCTAAATAGAGCTATATATCTTATATTAAGTGTATATATATATATTAGGGGAGTGTGTTTCGAATATATAGAATATTTGTCTGAATTATTTTTCTTAAAAAATAAAAACACTATTTGAATTTTACTACGTGTTGCTTTGCTGGCGTTAAATGCAGGGAATCCATGATAAATCCTAAGCATGCACACTAAAAGTCAGTTATAACTAAATGCACTGGGTTGCACTGAGGAGCGTGTTAACAAGTTTATTTTGTATTTGATCACAGAATGTCGTCGTCTGCTCTCACGAAGTTTGGAATTACTTTGATCAAAATGATCTTACAAAATGGAATTACTTTTGATCAAATTAATCAGTGAATCTGAGTTATCATAATATCACCACCACAATGAGAATCACACGAAATCCAAACACCAGTCAACTGAGGAAAGACAGCTGTTCATCACTGCATTCACGACTGCAGGTAAGCGCAGCTTTGTAGACCAGGTGAGCCCCCGAGAAAAGAAGAGAGAGAGCGCAACACTCTTATATACAAACCGACAGCCAAATGATCTTGCGACATAAGCTTCCTTTAAGAACAGAAAACACACAGCGCTGTAAGAAGCTCAGCACACCGTTATCTTTGTGTCTCTGGAACTCTATGTGTTGGCACACATGAGATTGAGGAGCCAACTTTCACGTGAGCATGTGGATATAATTGTTTTCTCAACCTTAACATGTGAAACAATATAAACACAATAAACAAAGGCAGACTTGAGTGTATGTACTTTCTGTACTGTAATTGGCCGTCTGCTTTATTTTTTCCGTTTCTGCTTGAGTTTGAATGCTTTTGTTCTTTATATTATATATATACATGTGTGTGTGTGTGTTTGTGTGTTACACATGTTTATCAACACTGAAAGAAACCTGAGCTATAACGAAACGTTGTTGTAGAAAATTTTGTATAATGCAATCATAAGCTAGTCAGAAAATGGTGGAAAAACTTCTTGACTATTGAAAATATATTGATTTTTAGGTAAAAGTAACAGTTAAAATAAATAATCACAATAAATATAATTATTTGATGAGTAAAAATATGCAAATACAATATTTCATGAAATAATTGCAGCCAAACGCTAAGATACAGTGAGGTACGGGAAAGTATTGTCAGACCTCCCCGCCTTAAAAAGTTTTCACTCTGTCTATATTTCAGCCATTTGCTAAAATCAGTTAAGTTAATTTTTTTCCCTCATTAAAGTACACACAGCACCCCAAATTGACAGAAAAACAAAGAATTGTTGACATTTTTGCAGATTTATTTAAAAAGAAAAACTGAAATATCACGTGGTTCTAAGTATTCAGACCCTTTGCCGTGACACTCATATATTTAACTCAGGTGCTCTCCACTTTTTCTGATCATCCTTGAGATGGTTCTACTCCTTCATTTGAGTCCAGTTGTGTTTGATTATACTGATTTGACTTGATTAGGAAAGCCACACAACTCTCTATATAAGACCTTACAGCTCACAGTGCATGTCAGAGCAAATTATATTCATGAGGTCAAAGGAACTGCCTGAAAGAGCTCAGAGACAGAATTGTGGCAAGGCACAGATCTGGGCAAGGTTACAAAAATATTTCTGCTGCCCTTAAGGTTCCTAAGAGCACAGTGGCCTCCATAAATCTTAAATGGAAGACGTTTGGGACGACAAGAACCCTTCCTAGAGCTGGCCGTCCAGACAAACTGAGCTATCGGGGGAGAAGAGCCTTGGTGAGAGAGGAAAAGAAGAACACAAAGATCACTGTGGCTGAGCTCCAGAAATGCAGTCGGGAGATGAGAGAAAGTTGTAGAAACTCAACCATCACTGCAGCCCTCCACCAATCTGGGCTTTATGGCCGAGTGGCTGGATGAAAGCCTCTCCTCAGTGCAAAACACATGAAAGCCCACATGGAGTTTGCTCCAAGATGGTGAGAAATAAGATTCTCTGGTCTGATGAGACCAAAGTATTATAACTTTTTGGCCTTAATTCTAAGCGGTATGTGTGGAGAAACCAGGCACTGCTCATCACCTGCACAATACCATCACAGCGGTGAAGCATGGTGTTGGTAGCTTCATGCTGTGAGGGTGTTTTTCAGTGGCAGGGACAGGAACGACTGGTTGCAATGAGGGAAAGATGAATGCGGCAGAGTACAGGGAGATCGAATGGACGAAAAACCTTCTCCAGACTGGCTAGGAACTCAGACTGGGCCGAGGTTTACCTTCCAACAAGACAATGACCCGAAGCACACAGCAAAAATAACGAAGGAGTGGCTTCACAAAAACTCTGTGACTTTTCTTGAATGGCCCAGCCAGAGCCCTAACTTAAACCCAACTGAGCATCTCTGGAGAGACATAAAAATGGCTGTCCACCAACGTTTCATCCAACCTGACAGAACTGGAGAGGATATGCAAGGAGGAATGGCAGAGGATCACCAAATTCAGGTGTGAAAAACTTGTTGCATCTTCCCAAAAAGACTCATGGCTGTATTAGTTCAAAAGGCTGCTTCTACTAAATACTGAGCAAAGGGGTCTGAATACTTAGGACCATGTGATATTTCAGTTTTCTTTTTTAATAAATCTGCAAAAATGCAAACAATTCTGTGTTTTTCTGTCAATATGGGTTGCTGTGAGTACATTAATGAGGGAAAAAAATTAAATTAAATGATTTTAGCAAATGGCTGCAACATAACAAAGAGTGAAAAATGTAAGGGGGTCTGAATACTTTCCGTACCACCTGTATATTACAAAGTGCATCTCAATAAATTAGAATGTCATGGAAAAGTTCATTTATTTCAGTAATTCAACTCAAATTGTGAAACTTGTGTATTAAATAAATTCAATGCACACAGAATGAAGTAGCTTAAGTCTTTGGTTCTTTTACTTGTGATGATTTTGGCTCACATTAACAAAAAACCACCAATAATTGTCTCAACAAATTAGAATACTTAAGTAAGACCAATAAAAAAAAAAAAACCGCCCCAATTTTTTTAGTGAATTGTTGGCCTTCTGGACAGTATGTTCATTTACTGTACATGTACCCAATACTTGGTAGGGGCTCCTTTTGCTTTAATTACTGCCTCAATTTGGCGTGGCATGGAGGTGATGTGGCACTGCTGAGGAGGTATGTAAGCCCAGGTTTCTTTGACAGTGGCCTTCAGCTCATCTGCATTTTTTGGTCTCTTGTTTCTCATTTTCCTCTTGACAATATTCAGGTCTGGTGAGTTTGCTGGCCAGTCAAGCACACCAACACCATGGTCATTTGTGCTTTTGGTGCTTTTGGCAGTGTGGGAGGTGCCAAATCCTGCTGAAATGAAATCAGCATCGTCAAAAAAGCTGGTCAGCAGAAGGAAGCCTGAAGTGCTCCAAAATTTCTTGATAAAAGGGGGCAGTGACATTGGTTTCAAAAAACACAGTGGACCAACACCAGCAGATGACATTGCACCCCAAATCATCACAGACTGTGGAAACTTATCACTGGACTTCAAGCAACTTGGGCTATGAGCTTCTCCACCCTTCCTCCAGACTCTAGGACCTTGGTTTCCAACTGAAATACAAACCTTGCTCTCATCTGAAAAGAGGACTTTGAACCACTGGGCAACAGTACAGTTCTTCTTCTCCTTAGCCCAGGTAAGACGCCTCTGACGTGTCTGTGGTCAGGAGTGGTTTAACAAGAGGAATACGACAACTGTAACCAAAATTCCTTGACACGTCTGTGTGTGGTGGCTCTTGTTGCCTTGATCCCAGCCTCAGTCCATTCCTTGTGAAGTTCACTCAAATTCTTGAATCGATTTTGCTTGACAATCCTCATTTAGCTGTGGTTCTCTCGGTTGGTTGTGCATCTTTTTCTTCCACACTTTTTCCTTCCAATCAACTTTCTGTTAACATGCTTGGATACTTTTGGCAATGAATGTTTGTGGCTTACCCTCCTTGTGAAGGATGTCAATGATTGTCTTCTGGACAACTAACTGTCAGATCAGCAGTCTTCCCCATGATTGTGTAGCCTAGTGAACCAAACTGAGAGACCATTTTGAAGGCTCAGGAAACCTTTGCAGCTGTTTTGAGTTGATTAGCTGATTGGCATGTCACAATATTCTAATTTGTTGAGATAGTAAATAGGTGGGTTTTTGTGAAATGTGAGCCAAAATCATCACAATTAAAATAACCAAAGATTTAAACTACTTTAGTGAATTTCGGGAAAGTACTGAAATTAGAATGAACTTTTCCAAGACATTTAATTCATGAGATTGCACCTGTGTATCTCAATGAATTAGAATGTCCCCAGTGTTCAAGACATGGTTATGGCCTTGGTTTGATCTGCCTATAAAAGTAATAGTCAAATCACATTGTTAATGCACCTCAATGAATCACTTCCAGTACATGTTGACGGTGAATGAGCAACTCTAAGTCTTTATTGTCTTCTGCTCACAATGTTCATCTTCTGTCTGTCTGTGTTCAGTCTCGTTTGTATCGCTGTGGGTTTCCTGAATAAAGCTGTTTAATCTTCACAATCAAACTAAACTGAGATGCTTAACATTCACCAGTTTTCTGTGGCTTTGAGCGGGACGGAGAAAAAATGGCCTGTTTATCACAAAAAACCACACACACACACATGTATGAGGTCAGATCCTTGTGGGGACTCTCCATAGGCGTAATGTTTTTTATACTGTACAGACCGTATATTCTATTGCCATACACCAACCCTACACCTAAACCTATCACGTACCAGGACAGCCAGCTTTCCTGTGATTTTAGATTATCAAAAAACTTATTTCTGTATGATTTATAAGCTTTTGTACTCGTGGGGACCACATTTTAGGTCCCCACCGTGACACGAGTCACCATGAGTCTGTGTGTATTCAGGTTTAAACCCCAACAGAATAGAAAAACAGGTACACACACAAACACACACACACACAAAAAAACCTCCAGGGTTTGATCAATATCTTGGATGGACAAAAAACTAGTCTCAAGATTAAAAATGTGCTTTTAAAAGTCTTGATAGCACAACAACAAATCATCATGTAGAGAGGACTGAATGTAGTTTACTGATCGCATTCAGTGTTTGCATATATAGCTATATATATATAAATTATTGGAATTCAGAATAGAGGTAACACTGAATTCATCAGTAAACTACTTTCAGTCCTCCTCTATATGTTAATGCAGCTTTGGACGTTATATCAGCACAAAATACTTATTTTTCATTTAATAAAATGATTCTACATGAAAGGTATATGCAGTTTTTACATCAGAAAAATTAACTAGAAACAAACAGAACAAGACTGAACTGCAAACAACATCAGCAAAATTGTTGATCATCAAGTTTTCATTGTGCTAAAATAACAACGTTAATGATCTTTCTCATAAGTACTCTGCAGCTAATATCTCTTGCATGCACAAATCTAAATCAGGTCAAAGATAAGAATCAATATTCAGATAGATGAGAAAGAGAAAACAGTAAAACAGATTCTTAAGCTTCATGTGTTTCATCATAAACGCTGCTTAAATTTGTATCTGTTTAAGAGCTGCTAACAAAGTGTCTTTAATAAATATGTGTCAAAAGCTGCAATTTAAATATGTCTCTCTGTATTTGGCAGAGGTGTAGTTAAGACCAAGACCAAGACCAATCAAGAACAGACCTCCAAGACCAAAGCCAAGACCAATCTAGACCAGGTCTATAAGACCAAGACCAAAGCCGAGACCAATCTAGGCCAGACCTATATGACCAAAGCCAAGACCAATCTAGACCAGACCATTAAGACCAAGACAAAAGCCAAGACCAATCTAGACCAGACCATTAAGACCAAGACAAAAGCCAAGACCAATCTAGACCAGACCATTAAGACCAAGACAAAAGCCAAGACCAATCTAGACCAGACCTATAAGACCAAAGCCAAGACCAATCTAGACCAGACCTATAAGACCAAAGCCAAGACCAATCTAGACCAGGCCTATGAGACTAAGACCAAAGCCAAGACCAATCTAGACCAGACCTATAAGACCAAGACCAAAGCAAAGACCAATCTAGACCAGGTATATAAGACCAAGACCAATCTAGACCAGGCCTATAAGACCAAGACCAAAGCCAAGACCAATCTAGACCAGACCATTAAGACCAAGACAAAAGCCAAGACCAATCTAGACCAGACCATTAAGACCAAGACAAAAGCCAAGACCAATCTAGACCAGACCATTAAGACCAAGACAAAAGCCAAGACCAATCTAGACCAGACCATTAAGACCAAGACAAAAGCCAAGACCAATCTAGACCAGACCATTAAGACCAAGACAAAAGCCAAGACCAATCTAGACCAGACCTATAAGACCAAAGCCAAGACCAATCTAGACCAGGCCTATGAGACTAAGACCAAAGCCAAGACCAATCTAGACCAGGACTATAAGACCAAGACCAAAGCCAAGACCAAGACGCTGGTCTTGTCTATGACATTTGGAGTGGAAACTTTACAGAATATTCTAGACGTGTCAGTCATTTCCTTTTTTTTTACTTTACACACAGCTGATATTTTAAACATGCAAAATAAATATGATCAGGCATGGAAAATTTAAAAGTGTCTCATGATTCATACACTGAAGTTTTATTGATCAGGGTTGTTCAGTTCAGTTTAATACTAAATTATGATTTATAAAGAGATCTTTATGGGGCAGTCGTGGCCTAATGAATAGATAGTCGTAGAGAGTTTGTAACCTGAAGGTCGCGGGTTTGAGTCTCAGGGCCGGCAGGGATTGTCGGTGGGGGGAGTGAATGACCAGTGCTCTCTTCCACCCTCAATACCACAACTGAGGTGAGACCCTTGAGCAAGGCTCACAACCCCTTGTCACAACCCCTGCCGAGGTCTTGTGTCTGTAGGGTCAAAGTGTGTGTGTGTGTGTGTGTGTTTTGTGTGTGGTGTGTGTGTGTGTGTATGTGTGTTGTTCACTACTCATGCGTGTTGTGTGCACATGGCAGGTTAAATGTCAGGCACAAATTGCCAAGTCTGAGATACCATATTGGCCAATGTCAATCCTTTCCCTTCCTTTCCTTTCCTCTCCTTTCCTTTCCCATCTTTATCAATGAACTAAATGTAAGCAAATAATGGTGTAATGTGTGACAATCTGTGATCTCTAAGCAAGTTAGTTGAGTCTTGTGTGGTAAATAATCGTTGCATAATCAGAGTGAATCTCCTCATTACTGAATCTGACTGTAGCGTCACTGAGAGACTCTTCATGCTTCTGGAAACTGACAGCAGCGTACAGGAGCTCATCAGAGGGGATTGTGGGTAATTCATCATGATTCTTCATTTGAGCTGATCCAGGATCTGAGAGAGAATCACGTCTGCTGTCTGCACATGATGACTGAATGCAGATAAAATATATTTTAAAATGAGAAAACATCGCATAAGCACGATATAAGTACAAACACACACAAACTGTAACTCACTATTGTATTTTTCTCTCTCTTTCTCTCATCTGATGTCAAGGTTCTTCCTGATTAACCCCAACACAAAATGAATCAATCAGAAAGACAAAGACAAACTAGATCAAGCGTCAAACTGGAGATGTTTAGCAGCATCTGAGACCCACTCATTGACTAAGTGAGATTTACTGAAGCAGTTTAGAGACAAATCAAATAACTAATTATTAATTTGTTTCTACAGATAATAAATGACCAAACCTTGTCTCTTGTGTCTTAATTTGCACACAGTCAGAGTGAACCCACCGATCAGCAGCAGAATCACACACACACTAATAATGAAGATCACGGAGAAATCTGGAAATAAAACACACAAACACAGTCCAGAGATGAATGACATAATAGCTACACAATTATTAATATTTATTACTTTTATTTTCAGCTTTTTTCTATCCAACATAAATGTCTGTTTTAAGACTTATGGGTAATGCATATTCAACAGGATTAAGTAAAAACATTAAACGGATATTAATACCATATTTAGAAAACTCTGCTTGTATTGTTTGTCATTAAGGATCTACATTATACTTGTGAGGAAAATTTTATTTATTTATTTTATTTGAATGAAGCTTAATTTTTCTGCAGAAACATCCACATATTTCAGTTCCTTGTCAATACCCCTGACCTCAGGACTCTTGTTTTGTGTTTCTGTTTTGTTCCTGTTTCCTGTTTAGCTTGTAGTTGGTTTGTAGTTTTCTTTGTTGATTGGTTTCATTGCTGTTACCAAGTGTTTCATGTTATGCTTATTTGCCCTTCACCCAGTCTGTATTTAAAGCCAGGCATACACTGTGTGATTTCAGCAATGTTTTAGTTAAAGACCAACTCTCGCTGTACTAGTACATTGCAAAGCTCAGGATTTATGTCATAATCAAACTGCAACTTGACTGCTTACACTATACGCGCAAAATAAACATGTGGGAACCCATTTAGGGCAGTCAGTTCATAGCTCTGCTTCACCTGTGTGATACGAGAAATTCATTCGATCATCCAATTGCCGGTCGGGAGAGGCTAATTGCCTCTCGTTACCCCCTGTACACTGCACATCAAAAGGTGCACGAACAAAGTAAAGCGTCTTACTCAAAAAAAAAAAAAAAAAAAAAAAAAAAAAAGAGTCGTTCTATGACTCAGAAAATCGGCACAGTGAAATCACACAATGTTGCTGGTTTCAGGCCTTGTTTTTCTATTGATCGGGTCTGGTGTCTGGTTCGTTAAATGACGGCAAAGTGTACAGGTGCATTTCAATAAATTATAATGTCGTGGAAAAGTTCATTATTTCAGTAATTCAACTTAAATTTGAAACTGTGTATAAATAAATTCAAGCACACAGGCTGAAGTAGTTTAAGTCTTTGGTTATTTTACTTGTGATGATTTTGGCTCACATTTAACAAAATGCATAATGAGGCTTGATAATTCTCATAAGGCTGCGGTTCTCTTGGTTGGTTGTGCATCTTTTCTTCCACACTTTTTACTTCCACTAAACTTTCTGTTAACATGCTTGGACACAGCACTCTGTGAAACAGCCAGCTTATTTGGCAATGAATATTTGTGGCTTACCCTCCTTGTGAAGAGTGTCATTGATTGTCTTCTGGACAACTGTCAGATCAGCAGTCTTCCCCATGTTTTTTTTTTTAATTGTGTAGCCTAGTGAACCAAAAACTGAGAGACCATTTTGAAGGCTCAGGAAAACTTTGCAGGTGTTTTGAGTTGATTAGTAGATTGGCATGTCACCATATTCTAATTATTTGAGATAGTGAATTGGTGGGTTTTTGTTAATGTGAGCCAAAATCATCACAATTAAAAAAAAAACAAAGACTTAAACTACTTCAGTCTATTTACATTGAATTTATTTAATACACGAGTTTCACAATTGAGTTGAATTACTGAAATAAATGAACTTTTCAACGACATTCAAATTTATTGAGATGCACCTGTATGGTAACCCATACTCAGAATTTGTGCTATCCAATGCATTACACACAAAGCTGGCTGAGTAGTGAAACACACCACGGCAGCCATTTTTGCTGCGGCAACTGGGGAGCCAATGGGGGTTGGTGCCTTGAAGGTGGAAGAGAGTGCTGGTTATTCACTCCCTCCACCTACAATCCCTGTCGGTACGGGACTCAAACCCCGCAACCTTTGGGTTAACTAAAGCTTTTAAAGGTTTATATGGAAGCTTTTATATGAGATTGAGATTATTAGGAACCAAGGAACATGGAAAAAACAAAACAGATAAGTTTGCTGAAAATAGTATTGGTTGACAGTACATGTTTAAAACAAAGTTAAAATAATACAATATCCATGTAGAGAGACCCAGATGTGCAGTAGGTCAGTAATTTTTATATCGACAAGACCGATTATTATATTAATATCTAGTTATGTGGAAAAAAAAAAGTTTTACTGCATTAAATTTAGGAGCAACAAAAACAATATATTAATGTCACATTAATGACAAAAAATATATAGTGTCTTACCTTTATCCTTGCTGACGTTTAAATGCACTTTAGTGGTGATGTGAGTTCCACACCAGTATATCCCAGAATCCTCTTCTCTCAGATCAGTGATGTTCACAGTAAAGACTCCAGTAGATGATTCATCACTGAAAGAGAATCGATCATCTCTGATCGTCTCCAATGAAACTCCATCCTTCACACAAATGGAGGCTTCATGTGCTTTGCAGAAGCTCTTCTGATCTTCATCATGATGTTTGCACTGGATTGACACGTCGTCTCCTTCATACTTAGTCAAGTTCAGCTCTGGAAATGATTACAGACACAAGAAGATCAATTCACAGCCGGAGTTTGACATATTCAGATGAATAAACCTTCCTCACCCTCGTTCATGATGACAATCAGATGAGTGTAAAGATAACTGAGCTCTGTTTCTAATGTCACTGCACACCAGTATTTCCCAGCATCCTCTGCTGTCAGTCCAGTGATGGTCCCAGTGAAGACACGTTCAGTGACGTTATCATTCAGAGTCAATCTGCCAGTCTTGGTCTCTTTCTCTTCTCTCACAGTTTCACTGAGAGTATTTCTGTCTCTAGTGGAGCACTTCCCCTTACAGAGAGACTTTGGCTTTGATTTATAGATTGAATCATAAGGGCAGATGATCTCAGCAGATTCTCCTTCACGCCTCACTAATGGAGGCACTGTGAACAAACAAACACAGACATTTAACACAAATGATTCTGAATATACTGTGTTTACTGCAATTAAAGGGGAACTTCACTCCTGGCAAAATGGGCTGTCTATGCAGGAGAAAGGTGAAAAAATCAGTGCTACCTGAATAGGGAAAACAAAGAAACAATGCTCATGTCCTCCCTCATGCCAAATAGGTATGAAAAACTTCAAAACCCATAATGTACTGGGCATGTTGCCATCCAAGGCCACTCCCACCAGTCTGCTATGGATACGCTTGACCGGAATCAAATACTACCTTTGTTTAGTAGGAAATACTTCTTAACAAACTTTCTGTCATATAATGGCATCATTCCTGGATGCAAGAATTTAAAAAGTAAACGTTTAGCAAGAGTGAGTGAGAGTGAGTGTTTCCAGCTAAAGATCCAGCATGTTATAGACAGTAAAGAATCATAAATATAGTGAGAACAGAGCAATGGTAAATCTGAAAAAAAACTCTGTTTGTAGTCAACATTTCAAACTGAAAGACTACAAAACAAACAAAAAAAAACTGATTCTGTCGATTCCACCGAATCAAAACGGTGTCCCATACAGGTAAGATAGCTGTTGCCATAGTGTTCCATTTTTACCATAATGCTGTCACAATTTCCAGTGATAAAACGTCTCAGGTTACACATGTAACCATTGTTCCCCGAGAGGGAACGAGATGCTGCGCCTAGGGGGCACATTGGGGAATGCAGCTGACATGATCGGTGTCTGAAGCACATGTGAAACAACGCCAATCTATTGGCCCAACTGGCCCATGACGTCATAGGCGAGATGCCCGGAAGTATAAAAGGGCACCTGCTGAATACGTCATCCACTTTAGCTGTCTGAAGGAGACGTAGACAAACAGGCCGAAGGTATGGCAAGGGGGCACAGTGTCTCGTTCCCTCTCGGGAACCATGGTTACATGCGCAACCTGCGACGTTCCCCTTCTAGGGAACTCAACACTGTGCACCTGGTGGAGAAGCCCAAGGACAACAGTGACAGGGCCAATGCACTGACGCCCACGGGCCGCTCCAGCAACTGGCAGAACTGGGGGAGCCGAATAGATCAGGGGAACATCAGCCAAGGTAAGAGCACATGCTATCCTCAGATAGTAGCTTTGTGAGCAGAACTAGCTGATACACACGACCCAATGAGGAGGCCAACTAGCAAGGCCTCTATAGAGCATCGTAAGAGTGCTACTTAAGTCCCAGGAAAAGAGGGTAGATGCTAGAGCCCTCGGATAGCAATGCCCCTAAGGTCTTATGAAGGCTTGTGGACCAGAATAACATAGCCAGGATAGTCTTCCTACGGAGCTGCCCAGACCACAGAGAGTGGGCTATCTACTTACTACCCTAGCAGGGGAGATAGTACTGTCTAGGCAAGAGCTCAAATAGACCGCTACTTAAAGACCCTAAAAAGGGGAGCAAGCACACCGACATCCTCAGATAGCTATGTACCTTGGAAGGGCTACCAGAAGGGGGACTGACTGAAACTACCCAGACCACAAAATGTGGACTTTCTACTTATGACCCAAAGAGGGGAGACAGTACTGTCTAGGTAAGGGCTCAAGGAGACCACTACTTAAAGACCCTAAGAAGGGGAGCAATCACTGAGCTAGCACATAGCTATCCTCAGATAGCTAGGCTCTAGGAAAAGGGACCACTCCATTAGAGGGCTTACCGCAGCCGCAATGGAACACATCTAGCCTCAGATAGCTGTATTCAGGTGAGCCCAACCCGCCATACCAATAGCTGGAATATAACTACCCTCAGATGGCTATACTAAGGAGGTCCCCAATCTGCAATCAGAGCCCAGATAGTCTTTCTACAGAGCTGCCCAGACCACATAGAGTGGGCTAACTACTTACTACCCTAGCAGGGGAGATATCACTGTCTAGGCAAGGGCTCAAGGAGAATGCTACTTAAAACCCTAAGCAGAGAAGCAATCACTGAGCTAGCACATAGATATCCTCAGATAGCTATGTACCTAGGAAGGGCTACCAGAACGGGGGACCGACTGAAACTACCAGACCACAAAGAGTGGACTGTCTACTTACTACCCAAAGAGGGGAGGCAACACTGTCTAGGAAAGGGCTTAAAAGACCGCTACTTAAAAACCCTAAGAAGGGGAGCAATCACCAAGCTAGCACATAGCTATCCTCAGATAGCTAGGCTATAGGAAAGAGGACCACTCCATGAGAGGGCTCACCGCAATTGCAGTAGAACACAGCTAGCCACAGATAGCTGTATTCAAGTAAGCCCGTCCTGCCAAAAACAATGGCTGGAATATAACCACCCTCAGAAGGCTATATTAAGGAGGTCCACAATCCGTGTCAGTCTCACAGTAGGCTAGCAAAGCACCGTGCTATTGACCAGGAGCTCACAAGAGGGAGACCCGGACCATCAGTAAATTATTCGCTAAAGAGCGAACACAAACATCATAGTCGTATTCAGGATGACGTATTCAGCAGGTGCCCTTAATACTTCCGGGCATCCCGCCTATGACATCATGGGCCATGTGGCCCAATAGGATTGGCGTTGTTTCACACGTGCTTCAGACACCGGTCATGCAGGCTGCATTCCAAGGTGCCCCCCCCGGGCGCAGTGTTGAGTTCCCTAGAAGGGGAACTACTTTTACAATAAACGTTTTGTTAATAATCCTCTGTCGATCCAAATGTCTGTGGGCATGGATACAAAAATGCCAAAATCTAATCTGTATGCCGAAGTATAATCTGTTCACAAAAGCCCCGGAGCTTTGACTTTTGCTTACAAATAAAACAAAACATTTATTGGCCCACAAAACACAGAGAACAAGTGAATATTGTTCATTTAGATATGCAACTGACATTATAACAATAAAAAGTGGTTCGAAAATCAGTGAAGTTACACTTAAAATCATCTGAATGGACTCACTGATGAGGTTGAGCTGAATTTTAGTGTTCAGGGAGATGAAAGTCAGATATGTGTCTCTGGTTTCTGCTCCACACCAGTAAACTCCAGCATCTCTCACACTCACATTACTGATGCTCGCTGTAACAACTCTCTCTTCATTTCTCTCAGATGAAGGATTCATTTCTGTCACTTTAGATGAGCTGATGGTTTGGCAGATGTGATTATCATCCTCTTTGCAGAAATTAACTTCATGTTTCTCTGGGACCTGACAGGTGATGTTGACTTCTCCACCAAGATACACAGATTCAGTCACAAACGTTGCATCTGTAAACCGAGAGAAATTGCATAAAAATCGAAACACAAACACACACACCACACACACAAACACACACACACAACACGCACACACACACACAGATTTTCCTCTCGAAGATTTATCTGATTCCTTCAGAGTATTTGCTTTGGTTGATTGCGATGTTCAACTTGATCATACAAGTGAGGAGCTGATCACTTTATAAACATTCAACTTATCTGTCAAACACAAATATCTGACTAAATCACATTTATCAAATTTGACATCTCACAAATACTACAAGCAAATACTATTTTCTAGAAGACATTGATAGTTTATATTACTCACTCATAATATGTAGATGCACAGTGTTAATAATGGAGTAACTGTACGATTGTCTGTTGATCCAAACTCCACATAAATAAACTCCTCCATCATCTGGTGTCACAGCAGTGATTCTCACACTGAAGATGTGTTTATGTTCGTCATCAGAAATACTGAATCTTTCTTTCTTCTTCCATCTGCTGTAAATCATCTCAATTGATTCTTCTCCTTCTTTGAATATGATCTTGGGATCATTAATATGAATCTGTGAATATTCACAGCTGAAATTGGCAGTTTCTCCAATATTCACCCTCACTCTCTTTGACACTTCACAACATGAACCTGTCATTCACAAAATAGTGAAATATGTTTAGCATATGCTTTCATAAGTAGTTATACTAAATAGAGACAAAATGTTCTACAATAGGCGCGTTTCCATTACCCTTCAAATTGCGCAAATTGAAATTGCGAATTGAAAATAAGCCTAATGGAAACGCATCAATTTCGCAAAAATGCCCATATATCGCAAAAAAAGTTTTTACGCTCGCATGAGGAGGTTTTTCAGGCAATGCGAAAAAGGAACAATTCGCAAAACTGCAATGGAAACAGATTATTCACATTTACAGGTCATCTGGTGTACGTAAAAGTCACATGATCATTCTTAAATGAACTATAACCTCCAAAAAACACCTCATACATGGCCGCTCTCAGGATAGGGGCTTTCCCTACCATTAATGCTTAGACAATTTACACTGCACACGTCTGCGTTGCAGTGTGGCTCTGATATGGTCACTGAAGCTGACTGCTGCCACTCAGTGCTTGTGTTTATATTTTTGTACAGTCTATGTGGAGTCCAGGCGCCATGCCACTTTTGAAGTTGCATTCTCTTGCTGCTTCGGGTAAAGCTACAAGCAAAAGCTCCTTTTGAAGAAAATTAGCCAAATCCCACCAAAATCCGTTTACCAGACTTATCGAGAGAGGCAAAGTTAACATTTTTAGTGAAACATTTGGTTAGGTGAAACGCCATCATTCGCAATACTTTTTTATCGACATTTATAAAATATCGCCAAAGTTTTGCGCAAATCTGTAATGGAAACGCGCCTAATGACTGACCTTCTTCCACATTCAAAGTTATATCGATGGACCACTGGCCATCAACCCTAATCCGGTATCTTCCAGCATCATGTTGATTCAGTTCTCTGATGTAGATCATGAGGTTTCCCTCACTGTTTCGATAAAGTGTGAATCTTCCTTCATTAATCAATTGATCATGTTTCTTATCATTTATTATTGTTCTCCACTCAGGTAATTTGGCCATATATTTAGCAGAGTCACTGGACCAAAGTTTCCCAGAATCAACCAGAAGACTTGCTCCAGAATATCCCGTGATGCTAAAGCATCTCACTGCAGCTGTCAATCAGATTGATACTGTGATCAGAAAGCTGATGAACAGAAAACAGCATCATTACTGCAGTGATGAAAGAGAAAAGCTCTCACCTGAGATCAGGTAGAAAGTGAGGAAGATGAGGAGGATCTTCATTGTGAGTTGAGTTCAGTCTTCTTTATGCTGAATGATCTCTGTGTGAATCTCTCTGTCTCTACATCTGTCTGCTTTAGTTACTTCCTCTTTATTCAGCTCTTTATCAGTAATGAGCAGCTTTACTGTATCCTCCCACCATCACCACTGACTGAACATCACATTAATCACACTGAAAGAGCGTCACCTAGTGCAGTTACACTGTCTGATACAGAGAGCTCAAACAGAGAAATGACCCTCAAGTGAATTGATCTGCACAATTTAAGCTTCTATAGGGGCGGACAATATAATGTACATGAGGTGAACATGAGATACAATGAACAAAAGGCATTACATATGTATATACATTCTATATTCACATTAGCGCCAGAGAGAGCGAAAATGAAGAAAGGAGGAAAACAATAAGAAAATTACACACATTTCAGTGCAGCTAGGACTGGGCAACGCTGGTAAAATGATGCTCCCTCTCGTGACGTTATGCTCTGCTCACATGCTCTGATAATAATAGCTTTGCAGGAGTATTTGCATAATTAAACAAACAAACAAACAAAAAAAATTTGTTAAATCTGATTCTGTTGCATAGAACGGAATAAAAATAATATATTGATATTTAATATTAATATATTTTCTGCCACTTTTTTGTTTTACTTTATTATTTGTATTACTTGGTTTTCGGCCAAGTGCATCTAGAATTTTCAGTTTCTGTCCAGAATTTTCATGTCGGTGCATCTCTATTTTAAATACTGTAGGTTAAATCAACAAAACTTGATGAATATGCCATAAACACAATATATAGTAGCCTACAAAATATGCCACTTACAATTGACATAATTAATAGATCAGGAAATGTTGAGTAACAAAGGCTGATCCACTCTCATATTTAGAAACATCTCGATCAACTTCAAGACTTTATTAAATAGTGTCCATTTGGCTGGGTGATCTGACGAATTTATATTGTGACTGATCTTGAAGACGTCCACAGTCTACTTTTCAAGTGAATCATAGAGATTGTGATCTTTTATGTCTTCATGATATTATCAAAACTACAACAATGACTGCTTACTAGATGGCTGTGCTGAAAAAAACAGAATCCAGAAAAATCAAAGGGGTCATATGACGTTGCTAAAAAATAACATTATTTTGTATATTTGTTATAATGAAATATGTTTATGCGGTTTAGGTTAAAAAAAAAAAACAGTATTTTAACATACGTACATATGGTTTCCTATGCTCACCTTTCTGAAATGCGCCGATTTTTACAAAGCGCATCGGTGTCATGGTACGCTGTTGGAAGGAGTACGAGGGAAACGAGGAGTACAATCAAAAGTCTTTAATACAAGGAACACAGGGTAAATCCACACAAAGGGCGCTGGAGCAAACACACGTACACAACGAGTAGACCCGACAGAGACAGACTGCACAGACTGGGACTTAAATACAGGGGATGATTGGGGAAACACAGGTGCATGGGATGACTAATCAAATTAAATAACAAAACGAGGACAGGAACAATAAGGGAACAGAAACAGGGGCCAAACATGACACAGACAGTCCATGATCCTGACATTACGCCCCTCCCAGAAGATGTGTCCTCGCACCGTAGAACAACAGAGGGGCCGAGAGGGGTGGGAACTAAGGAGGAGGCTCGGAAGGAGGCGATGTTGGGAGGGGGCGGCAGACAGGGTCCAGGGAGGAGACGATGGAGGGAGGAGACAGGGAGGAGACAGGAGGGGCTTGGAGCAGGAGGAGCACAGCTGGACCCAGGCCACAGCCATAATGTCGACCCACGGTGGAGCCATGGAGGAGGAATGTCCACCAACTCCAGGGGGCCGACCAACGGCGGCGGAGCAGGTGGCAGAGGAGCGCGAGGCGGAGACGGAGAGCCAACGAGCCATGGGGATGCCGAGGATCCGGGGGGCCAAGGTGGAGCCGAGGGCTCTGGCGACCGAGGCGGAGGCAGAGATCCGGAGACTCCGAAGACTTTTTAGCATGTGACTGAGGACCAAGGTTGAGCTGGCAGGAGGAAGGAGCCCAATGGAGCCTCCGGGCATTCAGGGCCAAACTCTGGATCGGGAGTCCCCTCAAGGCTGAACACGGGAACAGGATGGCGCTCAGGAAGAGCGGACACTTGAGGGTGCTTACGAGGAGCACAGGGCATTGGAGGGTGCTTGCGAGGAGCAGACTGGAGGCACTTTCAGGACGCGGGCATGGAGGGTCTGGACTGGGCAATACTCATGCTCAACCTCCGCCGCGGGGAAGGGGACGGAGTACTATCCACGCTCACAACGTTACGCGGATTCTCCATTGTGACGGGCATTGGGATGGAAATAGCTCTCCGTCAACGGTGGGCTCGGGCTGATGCTCCACATCGTGGGGAGATGGTGGGCTGGTCTCTGGGTCTGGAGTGGATCTGACGAGATCATCCATGGGGTAGGATGGTGATCCATCTATCGCCAGAGTCCACTCAACCGAAGGAACGAATCCTGCAAGGATCAGCCGGAAGACGGGGCGCTATGGCTCGCGTCATAGACTGAGCAGAGCGCGTCGCTCGGTAGTGGTGGTAATAGCTAACGCTGGAACACGTTTGTATGGTCCTCAAGAGATCGTCCCTCAGCCAGCAGGAGGCGGAGGAGAATCGGGTGAAGGAGGGGAGCAGGCGAACACAACGGAACAAAATAAAACAGAGAAAAAAACGGGGGGGAAAAACAACGGAGGGGAAACACACGGAGGTTACTGTCTGTGGTGACTTCGTCATGGTATGTGTTGGAAAGGAGTACGAGGGAACCGAGGAGCCGTGTTGGGGAAAGGTACTTGAAGCATTACTCCATAAAAAAGTAACTTAATTACATTACTTAGTTACTTTTTATTGAATGTAATGCGCTGTGTTACTTTTGTGTTATTTTTTAAATCTGGACAGGGCTTGCTTTGTTTGTTTTTAAAATAAAAAATTTATATTTTGGCAAATATAAAAGCCTTTTCACACAAAAGTGAAATGAATAAGCATCAGGCTGAAGGGAAAGTAAATTTACATCCTTACAGTAGAATGCAGAAGAAGAAATTTCAAAACACTTCAGCAATAAAAAAAGGACCCTGTTTGTCTAGAGTAATTTTTAATTTAGTACGGTTGAACTGGATCATCGAAAGTCAGAAGCAAAGACATTGGTTAATAGAATGGGAATAAATACAAAAAGGATATTTGTGTTGTATAAAATTTAATTATTGCAGGTTTGCGTCATAATCTGAGTTGCATTCTTTTTATTCATTTTGAGGAATACTGAATCTGTGTTTTTTTTTGTGAGGTAGTGAGATGAATTAATGCATATCATTTTCGCAACTACAGTAACATCTGATTTTCTCTAAACACGGGGAAGGAGAGCGTCATCAATAAATTGAAAAAAGTAACTGGCATTACTTTTTTGAAAAAGTAATTCAGATATTTTCTTGTAAATTAAAAATTAATGTGTTACTTTACTAGTTACTTAAAAAAAGTTATCTGATTATGTAACTTGTGTTACTTGTAATGCGATACCCCCAACACTGACGAGGAGTACAATCAAAAGTCTTTAATGCAAGGAACACAGAGTAAATTCACACAAAGGGCGCTGGCGCAAACACACGTACACAACGAGTAGACCCGCCAGAGACAGACTGCACAGACTGGGACTTAAATACAGGGGATGATTGGGGAAACACAGGTGCATGGGATCATAATCAAACTAATTAACATAACGAGGACAGGAACATGACCAAATAAAGGAACAGAAACAGGGGCAAAACATGACACAGACAGGACGATCCTGACATCGGTCTGAAAAATCGGGTGTGCCTCGACTGTCTAGCTGTACAGTGCGCGTGTGATTGACGAAATCCCTACGCGGGGGGACGGAAATCTTACACCTCTTACCATACTGTGATACCGTGTCCCGGTCCGACGAGACAAAAGCATTAAAACCCATTATAAACAAGGCATTTTTTGCATCCAGTGGGGACATAATTACGGATTATAATGACTTATACTGTATTTTTAAGGCGTTGCATCGCGCCGCGTAAACATAAAAACATGTCTGCATTTGTGATCGGAGACAGAAAAGAAACGACAAACATGCGCTACTCTACACTGCTCAAAAAACTCGCGTTTGAATCGTCAGGGGCAAATCCTTTAAATATGAAAAGTATTTACAGTCTGTGAGTCAGATTTATTTGTCAGAACACCGGATACGTAGGCTACTCTCCCAGGAAACAGTCTTTGTCCTCCGTAAAATGCGTTGCACATATCTGAATATTTGGTTTGAACTGTTTTGGAACAGTGTTGTAATACAACTTAACCACTGATTTCTAGTGTGTCCTCTTCTGGAAGACCAAACAAAGTAGTTTCACACGACTGATGGCGTTGCAACAAGTAATACAGCGGAGAATCCAAAGTTCGCCTTCTTTCTTTGCAATGTGAACATATGGGGCGGTTGTATCCAAATCTTCCCACATAGTGAAGTAGACATGTGGGGGCATGTTTAAACAATGCTTTTTAGGAGGGCGTGGACGAGTCTTAAATTTATAAAGAATATCTCTTTTGGATTTGAGAATTTGGTCTTTGACACGTTAGGGATTTTATCTATTCACGAATAGCTTGTAACTCTCCAAAGAGAAAGGACAATTTTAAATCGCATCATAAGACCCCTTTAAACTAGAACCCAAATATTGTGCCCGTTTCACTCAATAAAATTGAGGCAACTATATGCACCAGCTTTTTGAGTATTTTGAACTAATTTTATCTTTGTTTGTTCGATTAGACTAATGTTTAAACTGCACTCTTAGTAAAAAAAAAAAAAAAAAAAATAAAGAACAAAAAAAATTAAAAAAACAAATAAAAAAAAAAAAAAAAATAAAAAAAAAAAAAGGGGAACTCAATTTATTCAGTTATAAAAACTATAGTTTGAACGTTTATCAAACAATTGTAGCGTCTGCGTAGGATCATGCATGAGCGTTGGACGTTTATGGCTTAAGAGACCCCTTTTAGCCTTTTGAAATTTGCATATAAATTACAGTTCTGGTCAGAGACTTTACGTTCGTATAGGGGTTTAAATTGCCAGATGGTTCTTAGCCGTCAAGAAGATTAGAACCAGCCCCCCACTCTCATCCACAAGCGGATTCAAACATTCCAAAGAGCGTAAATGGCCAAATTAAACAACACAAGTAACACACACAAGACATAAAGACATTTCTTTATTTTAGGACTAAATGACTCAGTTATAATTGTATATGGTATATGCATGTGTTGTGTGTACGTTCCCCTATTAGATTAGTTGAGTTACCACTCGTTATTTGTATTATTTAAAGCCATAAAACACTTATATTCAGTTGTATGTGTGTATCTTTGGTTTAATCTATTCTAAATGTTTTTTTCTTGGTATCAATATTATCTTTTCTTTATTCCTCAAACAATGATGTACTGTATGTGATTGTGAAATGAATCATATGATTTGTACTATATTTTGGTTTAAAACTACAGAAATTCCAGACCTGTCATAAAACATGCAAATGAGCCATAAACAAGAGACAAAGAAAGTTTCTCCCGCTCAAAATCCATGCCTCTCACTGGCCAGTCCACACAGAATAGGAATTCTCAAAAACGATTAGCCCGAAATAATCTTTGCTCAGAAACTCTTCTTCGTTTGAGACAACACCTTCCAAGACTCTCAAGACCTTCCTTTTGAGTTTTACTTTCAAGTAACGTTAGTCGCCGTGGACTTCTTCTTCAGAAGAACCAGAAGTAAAAAACTTCCAGCTGACTCCTCACAAACTAATCAAAAGACCTCCGTTATCTACCGCATACGGACTCTTCTTCAGCAATCGAAAACAAATGCAAGTAACCGCTTAAAATTATTCAGATGCATGTTTAAGGTTCAGACCCTTTTTAAGGTGATTTTGGATTCTCTGATGATTTTCAAAAGTTGTGGTTAAGTGATGTGAAATACTACCATTCTTTTTCTTTCCTCTCTCATTTTCTTACTTTGCTTCATTCTGTGTCTCTAGGTTTTAGTTAGTGTATGTTAGATTCTAGATTTCATTTATCAATCCTTCTATTCACAACAGGATGGTATCCTGTGTGTGCTCACCGTTCGAAGTTCAAGAATGGTGTAACCCTTGCTACAATGTTGGGCGAAATTTATGATGGCAATGCAAACAGATAGGTACAGTTTATGGTTCCGGGGCCATCAAAATAAACCTTCCTTGAATGATAATGATTATATGTCTGCGCGGTGTACGGAAGATCAAATACTTGTAATATGGATCTGCTACAGTTAATCGAAGAGATAAGCTAAAATATATTAGAATCATAACAGGTATTATTCATCATAAAATTCCCTTTTAGAGCTATAACATAATAAAAACATTACCAACCTTGTGTTTTTAAAGTAAATTACCAATTTCTCTTATAAAGCCACACATTGTTTTGTTTTTTAAAGGCAACTCAAATCTGTATTACATCGCTTCTAATGTTTCTACAATAGTGTAATGACACAGTAACAGGCGTCTCAAAACAACAGTGCAACAATGCAAAATACAGAGTATCATTAACACTACTGGTTTTAGGGACAGTTTACTATAAAGCTGTTTTAGCATGCATATTACTAGCATATTGACTGTTTATTTGTACTTATAAAGCACATATTAATGCATTATTCTGCATGACCATATTCTAGATCCCAACTGAGAGTACAAGCTGCAGTCACGGTTAGAAGAGGAGTAGGGTCCTTGAAACATTTTCTCCGCTGTAAGGGGTCCCTGGCCCCAAAAAGTTTGAGAACCTTGGGTCTAAGGGCATAAAATAGCTATGTGTGACAAATGTAAGTGATTACCCACAGAAACTCTCTCCCTCTATGATCTCTGTTCAAAATTCTAATTCACACGCAAAGTTTGTTTGCATTCAAATGGACGTGTGGCACTCATTGAAAATATGGAGGTAAGGGAGGAGTCAAAACTGCACTTCAAACTCATTGGCTCTCGCGTGTATTGTACTTAAATTTACAATCTAAAGAACTGAGATATATTATTACACTACTTTTATTTTTCATACAATATATTACACAAATGCACATCTTTTCTTGGAGTGTAAAGTCTGTGTCCATTGTTACTAAAGAAACCGTTTCCTGTGTCACATATGTAGGTGGCTGAAGTGCTTTGGTTTGACTCGAAGAATATAAATAGAGCAGAAGAAAACCACAAGCTGGAGAGTATCTCACGTTGACGATCTTTAGCCCACTTGAAAACTGCAAACACAAACCACTGAGACTTTTACATGCAAGTCTATTCAGCCTAGTAAAACTACTCGGTTTAAGACTAGCCTATTTTCCTGAAATTACATTACAGATATTTAAAATACTAATGTAAACATTCAAAAACAATTAATGCCATGATGAAGCTAGTTGAGTCTTGTGCTCTTGTCCTTACTGAAGCATCGCTGAGAGACTCTTCATGCTTCTGGAAACTGAACGAAACCTAAAATATTCCAGAATCTGTGGTGGATTCTGAGAATAAACAAGATGTGCAGAATTCAAAGAAACACAAGATCTTAAGCGCAGGAATGAATAAACGGCAGTGACTTATGTGTTGAAAGACAAATACAACATTAATACTGATGCAAATAGAGAGAAAGGCTGTCCCCTTTGTGCATTTGGGTTTGGTTTTATTGTCTTTTGAGAAAAAAATGACCATTTATTTGTCGTGCTCATCAGCAGATCTGCACACATGTTCCACTTCAGTCTGTTTCTGTTCAGTCTCATGTGGTCTCACTGTGGGTTTCCTCTGTAAGCTAGTTGAGTGTCATGTGGTGACTGACTGCAGCGTAATCAGAGTGAATCTCCTCCTTACTGAATCTGACCGTAGCGTCACTGAGAGACTCTTCATGCTTCTGGAAACTGACAGCAGCGTACAGGAGCTCATCAGAGGGGATTGTGGGTAACTGTGCAGTAGCAGTAGACTGAACTGGGCTTTGTGTAAGCGTCACCTCGTCTCTTGTGCCTTAATTTGCACACAGTCAGAGTGAACCCACCGATCAGCAGCAGAATCACACACACACTAATAATGAAGATCACGGAGAAATCTGAGAATAAAACACACAGAATGTTAAAGATGGGATACACATGAATGTAATATTAACACACAAATACTAAATTTTATGATGTTAATTTTCAGCCCTTTTCTATCCAACATTACTGGTTATAAAAACATTTTACAAAACAAGTATGAGTAATAACAAAGAGAAGCTCCAAAAAAAAGTAGAAAACAGTATTCAACGATATTTTTACTCCAAAAACTGATTGTATTATTGGTATTTTGTTTCTATTTGAATATTTGAAGTCTTGAGAGTGAAGCAAATATATTGATTAAATTAGGTTATTGTACCCTTGCTAATATTTAAATGCACTTTAGTGATGAGGTGAGCTCCACACCAGTATATCCCAGAATCCTCTTCTCTCAGATCAGTGATGTTCACAGTAAAGAGTCCAGTAGATGATTCATCACTGAAAGAGAATCGATCATCTCTGATCGTCTCCAATGAAACTCCATCCTTCACACACATGGAGGCTTCATGTGCTTTGCAGAAGCTCTTATGATCTTCATCATGATGTTTGCACTGGATTGACACGTCGTCTCCTTCATACTTAGTCAAGTTCAGCTCTGGAAATGATTACAGACACAAGAAGATCAATTCACAGCCGGAGTTTGACATATTCAGATGCAGAAACCTTCCTCACCCTCGTTCATGATGACGATCAGATGAGTGTAAAGATAATTGAGGTCTGTTTCTAATGTCACTGCACACCAGTATTTCCCAGCATCCTCTGCTGTCAGTCCAGTGATGGTCCCAGTGAAGACACGTTCAGTGACGTTATCATTCAGAGTCAATCTGCCAGTCTTGCTCTCTTTCTCTTCTCTCACAGTCTCACTGAGAGTATTTCTGTCTCTAGTGGAGCACTTCCCCTTACAGAGAGACTTTGGCTTTGATTTATAGATTGAATCATAAGGGCAGATGATCTCAGCAGATTCTCCTTCATGCCTCACTACTGGAGGCACTTTAAATAAAGAACAAGTAAATTGCAACATTAATTAATGTGCTTATAATATATTTCTGTATTTGTTTTATAATGTAAACGATCATAAATAATATTACATCTAATTCACTCTGCTGCAAATGCAAATTTCAGAAACTTTTAAACAAGATTTTATTGAGTTTGTTCTACTCACTCATAATATTTAGATGCACAGTGTTAACAATCGAGTAACTGTACGATTGTCTGTTGATCCAAACTCCACATAAATAAACTCCTCCATCATCTGGTGTCACAGCAGTAATTCTCACACTGAAGATGTGTTTATGTTTGTCATCAGAAATACTGAATCTCTCTTTCTTCTTCCATCTGCTGTAAATCGTCTCAATGGAGTCTTTTTCTTCTTTGAATATGATCTTGGGATCATTAATATGAATCTGTGAATATTCACAGCTGAAATTGGCAGTTCCTCCAATATTCGCCATCACTCTCTTTGACACTTCACAACATGAATCTGTCATTTACATAACATAATATATATTTTACTTTTAAACAGGCTTTAAGAATGATCAGGAATTTTACTACACAGACTTTGATCTTAAAATGACTGACCTTCTTCCACATGTAAAGTCATATCTATACCCCACTTGTAAAGAACACCAATCCAGTATCCTCCAGCATCATGTTCCTTCAAATCTCTGATGTAGATCGTGAGGTTTCCCTCATTATTTTGAAACAATGTGAATTTTCCAACACTGATCCATTTGTCATGCTTCGTATTATTCATTATATTTGTCCACTCGGGTAATTTATTCATGCATTTAACATTTGCACGGAACCAAAGTTTCCCAGAATCAACAAGAACGCTTCCTCCAGAATATCCCGTGACGCTAAAGCATCTCACTGCAGCTGTCAATCAGATTGATACTGTGATCAGAAAGCTGATGAACAGAAAACAGCATCATTACTGCAGTGATGAAAGAGAAAAGCTCTCACCTGAGATCAGGTAGAAAGTGAGGAAGATGAGGAGGATCTTCATTGTGAGTTGAGTTCAGTCTTCTTTATGCTGAATGATCTCTGTGTGAATCTCTCTGTCTCTACATCTGTCTGCTTTAGTTACTTCCTCTTTATTCAGCTCTTTATCAGTAATGAGCAGCTTTACTGGCTCCTCCCACCATCACCACTGACTGAACATCACATTAATCACACTGAAAGAGCGCCACCTAGTGCAGTTACACTGTCTGATACTGAGAGCTCAAACAGGTTTCATGTTCTCATGTATATAAGGACAAATGACACTGAAGTGAATTTATCAGCAACTTATAAATCTTCCACTAGAGGGCGAGAGCAAACTGAATATGTAAGTTCATTGACCTCATCAAGAGCCCTACCAGGAACACCTTAAAATGAAAATGCATCTGATTTGTTTGTTTTTTTAGATCAGTTGTAAGAAACATTAAACACTTTTTAAGAGCAAACAGACCAGATCTTACTGACGTTTAATTGGATTTTTTTTTGATACTTAATGCTTTAAAAATATATCATATATTGAAATGGATTCAGCACCACAGACAGCAGCTGTCAATCAGACTTCAGACCGATGACAGATCAACAATGACTGCATGTAATCATCATATTAATTATTAGCCTCATACCATTAGCCTAAAGTTCCATACCTCCATTCTTTCTTTTTAAACATACATGAGGTGTGTACAATTTTACAATGCATCACACCAGAATGACGAAAAAGTTTTCTTACTTTGAAACCACATAAAGCTAATTTTAATGAAACCAAGAAATGTAAAGTTTAGTGATAGAAATGTATCTTACATTAGCCACTAGATGGAGCCAGATGTTTCAATAAGACCTGGTTGTGTGTTTACTGTAGATGCTAGAGAACTATAATAATACATGCAATGCTGAACAAAACATCATAGACACTAACACAAGGGAGATTCAATAGAGAGTTCCACATTTTACAAGAGCAAAACTTAAAAACATGAACATATAGAACTGTTTACAGTCTCGACCAAATTAGTGCTCTCACAGCATCTTTTCACAGACTATAAAACGTTCAATGTCTTTGTTCTCTCTACTGAAATTACACTATCTACTGAAAAAAAAAAAAAAAAAAATTACAACTATCCCTAAAGGTATTTCACAAAATAATATGGTTTCTAATGCAGAAACCTGTTTATTATTATTCTGACAGGCTTGCAGCGACTCTATCCTGTACTAAAAAAGGCAGTGTCTCGAAGTCTGAGGGGATGCCATATTCCTTTGATTGAAAAAATGACAAAAAGCATCCCGCTGCCCCTGTCTATAGTGTAAAACCCCATTCCCTTATAGATTACTTTATGATTTATGTATATTATGTACAAGAAAACTATCAATTGCAAATATAAATATTACAAATGGGCTCCACTATGATTCATGTTACAACACAAAAAACAGTTTAACATGCACAAACTCTGAGCAAGCTTTCTTCATTTTTGTTAAATTGGCTCATTGAAGCTATGAATAATCTGTAAACTTTTACCACAAGTTAAACATGGTTACTGTGGATGCCGAGTTGTTCTTTGTGTAATGTGGTAATGTACACGCCACACCCTTGTATTGTGGGCAAGGTTTTGCTCCAATGCACTTAAAGGGATAGTTCACCTTCAGTTGCTGGCCCTCATTGACTTGCATAGTGTTTTTTTATACTATGGAAGTCAATGGGGGCCAGCAACTGAAGGTGAACTATCCTTTTAATATTCACACTTCCTTCTAAAAAGTGTACAAATATAGTCTGATATACAGTTTGAAATAAGTCTTTTTGATATCTCAGCACATTAGGGTATATACTGTATAATAAGTAAGGCTCATAATTTAAATTACTCATATTGTTGTTTGAGTTTGTTATTGTTGAGATTCGAGCCTCAGTGTGGCCGTTAGTTAAACCACTGCTCCAAAAAGCACCATATAACTTGCCCATATGTTTCGTGGTGTGTCATTGCAAGTCCTCTGAAGACATAACAGGTCTTTGTGGAACATATCCAAATTTAACGATTACAGTCTGAAAATCCTCTTTTAGCTGGTCTGTCTGTTCATTCATTTCCGCAAACATCTGCTACAATGGGTATTGCAAAACCTTTTCCTGTTTTTATCACACCTGCACGTGGCTGAAGGGCGTCTTGGTTTGACCTAAAGAATTGAAATGCAAGACGAAAACCACAAGCTGGAGAGCAGCACATGTTGGTTCTTCTTTAGTACATTCACCACAGTATTAAACAACCCTGCAAACATAAAACATTGAGACATTTACAAACACGTCTCTTTAACCTAATAAAAATACACTTTCGATTTAAAATAAATTCATAACCAAATCAAACATGTGTTTGTTCTTTAAAGTATTTTTGTAGACGTTCAAACACAACTCATCATGTCTCGTCAGTCTTTTGCTCTTGTATTTGAACGTCTGATGATGAGCTCAACCCTAACATCACAACACAACATTAGAAACGGAATAATCAATACTAATCTTACATATTCTCCTAGACTGAAAGTTACATTTGTATTTTTGTCTAGATGAATTCAGAAAAGCAAACTAGCATATTACTATAAAAGTTACACTTTATTTAGATTTTAGCCACACAGACAGATAATAATGAAAATGATGCTTGTTTAATGGTTTTGACCAAAATTTACTAACTTAAACAACAGAATGACATTTAAAGCAGTTCATTTTTTACAGACATTGTGTTATTGATATGTGGGCTCATTGTTTTGATTTTATTTGATTTGTTTATGCAAAATAATTGCATTTGTCAAATCACACATGGATCACTTGTTGATCATTCAAGTTTGAAGATGAATTACTGAATGTCTACAGTATAATATCGTCTTCTGCTCTTAATCTCTGTTCAGTCTCATATGCATTTCATCTTCCCAATACAAAACTGTGTGAATATTTAAATTAGTCCTCTTGAGGGTGATGTGAAATCTAATTCATAATATTATATAAATTAGATGTCAGACTCAGTCTTTCTCCTTTGCAGAAACTATAAACCTTTCTCACTGTCTTTCATGATGATAATCAGGTCATCATGTTCCTATTCTGTATTTCTGGATGTTTCTCTGGTATCTGTTTGTTTCATCAGTTTGAAAGCTTGATTCAATCACCCTCTATGGTAAAGCTATTTTAGTCATTGTCTAGCCATGACAATGTTTGATCTCAATGCAGCACAGTTGTCATGTAGCCACCTGTTAAGCTCCTATGAAACACTGAAAACACAATGGAAAACCATTACGACTCCAACATAAATTAACCTCTTTTAAACCCCCACCAAAAAAAAAACATTAAGCGCTAATCAAATATTTCCCTTTGCTCACAAAGACATAAAATAACACTCATTTTCAACATGTACTCCACCAATTCACATCCATGCAAAGCATGCTAGGAAACGTCTCGGGTTACGTATGTAACCATGGTTCCCTGAGTAGGGAACGAGACACTACATCCTCTAGGGGTCGCTATGGGGAAAACCTCATCGTGACTCGTGTCTGAAGCATACATTCAAAAACACCAACAACATGATGGCCGGCGACAGCCCATGAAATCACTCCCGGTTGTGACTATAGTATAAATAGACGCCGGGAGAACAAGTCATCACTTTTTGTCTGAAGTTTGCGTCCGAAGTATGGCAGGAAACCTAGAGGATGTAGTGTCTCGTTCCCTACTCAGGGAACCATGGTTACATAAGTAACCTGAGACGTTCCCTTTCAAGGGAACTTTGAACTGCATCCTCTAGGGGTCGCTATGGGGAACGGTATACCCACGCCGCCATGCTGAGGGAAGTGCATGCCAGAAAACCATGGTGAGCACTAAGTACCAACGCTACCATATTGCCATGGGAGTTGCCCCTGGGACATAGACGGCTGTCAGTGACATTATCCCCTACGCCAAAGGCCTAGGCTACATACCCCAAAAAAACTTACCTGTTAGGGCCAAAACTCCTGGGCCCGGGGTAGAGCTCAAGGCTTGGAATCAGGAAGAGATTCTTTTAAGGGGATACGACCAAGAGCCTAACATCATAGCCTCAAAAGGGGGCGTACAATGACTTACAAAGATACATAACAGCTACAAGTGTATGCACTACTTGCTTTATGCAAGCACTATATAGGATAAATCACTGTACAGGATTTACCCTGTTATACTTTATCGACACGAATTGATAAGTGAAACAACAAACAACCACCCACAAATAGTCTATAAACAAAACATCCGGCTGTCTTTGAGTTCACATGAACAAAGGTTGAAGTTACTCGTCGTCAGGCTACAGAAAAATACCATAATTCCTCCGTTCAATTAAGACATCGCAGACCTATAACAACTCAGGCACAACACATAATTGCGAATAACATGCTTACCTTAACACAGAATCGACCACAGAGTCCAACGTTTATATTTTTCTACGAATCTTTGAGTTAACATTTACTAAACATGAGTGGAACTTGCACCGCAGCGCCCCCACACCTTGATTCTCATGACAAGAATAGCATTTATAGTTATCTTTATTGAAGTGAATTACGTTTAAATCGCCGTCATGCATGAATGAATTATATTTTTGCAATGTTACACATAATAATCCACGATGATCACGTTACACAAAACTGAAATTGCACGTCAATATATCACATTGTCAATATTTTTTGAGACCCGCCAAAATTTCACAAATCCCATTTTCAGGGGAGCCCATGTCTTATCAAGGGGAGCCGAGCTCCCCCTAGCTCCCCCGTAGTTCGCACCCTGACAATAACCCTCAATGGTGAGGGGAGCGATGCTTCAAAAGTGTGTCAACAGAGACACACTGATTGAGTGGAGCCCAAGGCGAGTACCGGGCCTAAGCCAACTCAGAGAAAGGGAAAGAGGCTAATAACGCGTAACCCTTACCATACAGGATTTCAGGAAGTGCGCAGAGTCTTAGTGTGCACACTTACCACTATGTGGATTTCAAAAAGTGCGCAAAGCTTAGTGTGTGCACTTACCATAGCATGGATTTAAGAACTTCCCAAGCATCTGTTGCACAGATACCCGGAATTACTGAGCCAAACGGGAGAGGCAAGCTAAAATACAACCCTCTAAGGTGAGGGGAGCACTGCCTGAGACAGCATATCACAAGAAGGTTCTCACAAATGCCACCTATACTTCCTGCTTGATGCCTCAGCAACAGGGGGTATCCTGGTGACCAGGAAAACCTCAGGGGGGACCTAGATACGGCGGAACAGACAGGGTAGCCTGAAATGAATAGCATAGCCCAGCCCGGACATCCCGAAATGTTTTCCGGCCGTCGGGGGTGATGATCAAGAAGGCGACGGCAGAGCCTGTGATATGGCCGCTGCTCCAGGAAGCAATGAAGCCGGACCCAGGGCTGCTACAACTGGATAACACATCGACGGGTTTTAAACTTAGTAGTATTCTTCTAAAAAAACCAGAATTTGCAAACTATATTATCATCCTAGGGCTTTAATGCTACAAGCACCAAACTCTGCAGAGACCTTTGATCTTTAAAGTTTGTTGTATATCTTTTCACCTTACGATTAACAGTTGGTTATAAATAATTATCAAAAAATGTCCCTAAACTTGCTTTGCTGAGCAACAAGCCCCTCTAAGGACATTGCAGGCCACTAGAGGGAAGCCAAGGATAAGAAAATCTTCAACAGGGCATCAGCTTGGCTACATGGGAGGGGCAGCTGCTCGCGATTCTTATGAACGTGTGAAAGGTCTTTTACAAAACGATGTTGTTACGTATCCTCGCACTTTTTAAGTGGGCATACAGAAATCCTTGACCTTTCCTGGTGGGTATACGGCATATACCTGCATATCACGTAGACTACACCACTGGTACTCACCCACCATGGTTCCCCGGGGGCAGGGGACCCGTTCAAGAAGCGACCCGAAGAAACCTCTAGTCCGGACCATCAGTAAGGTAGCTGCTATGAAGTCATAGAACCAACCAAAAACATCATAGTTCCAGCATAGGAGACTGTAATGCAGGAATTCCTACCTAACCTCGGTCAGGTGGAGAGATGGTGGGTACAGGGGGGTTACCCCGAGGGAAATGATTAGATACTCAAGTATCACTCTGATCCGGACTAAAGCATTGATGCCTCGTCTGGATCACATCCCTTAGGTCTTTTACCCACCTTCCTTTGACCCGCGAAAGAGGAGGAGCGCGAGTCGCGACACTAGCCTTCTGTGCCCATCTCTGATCCTCAAAACGAGACGGGCCAGGACCCCTTGGGTTGTTCCGGCTCAGACCTGGACCTTCGTGGAATAAAGGATTTGAAGGCCGCTGAGTGCACCTTCGCCTCCCTGAACTTCTCAACCACCGTCTCAAACGGAGGTACCGAAAAGTTCGGAAGGCGAAACCGGAGCATCGAGAAGAAAGCCCCTCTCTTTCTTTCCGATATCTGTCAGGTTCACCCACAGATGTCTCTCCATCACTACCATAGCCACCATGGACCTGCCCATAGCAGAGGCACCCTGCTTAATAGCACAGAGAGCGAGATCCGTGGTGCGGCACAACTCAGCCATCTCATCAGAAGAAAGTCCCTCGCCTTTATCCAGGTCTTTCAGCAGGTCAGCCTAATATGCCTGGAGCACCATCGTGTGCAATGAAGCGACAGCCCGACCTGCTGCTACTGCGTATGCTCTTCCATTCAAGCGAGATGTATCCTGAAGGGGCTCAGATGGTCAGGAGGGGGTCTTAAGAGAGGATGTCTCACCATAGAGCGATAGCTAGCCAGCGTCTCTTCTACAAGGGGCATCTTCTGATAGCCACTTTTGCACATCCCCTCGATGTTGGCATAACTCGTCTGCTGGAACCGATGGATGAGTGAGGAAAACGGCCTCTTCCATTCCTTCTAGATCTCTGTATGAAAACAGGAAGAAAAAAAAGGAAGAGGCCCAACTGAGCTGGAGGGCTATGGGTCAAACAGATATGATCATCGAGACGACTCGTGACGGCACTCTTTGTGGTCCGCTTTCACGGCAAAGGCATGCCTCACGGTGGCGCGATCCATAACTTTCAAAAGCTCGTCATACGCTGGGCAGGAGGATTGGGAAGGCTCAGCGTCAGCCTCTTCGCCGTCCTCAGACATCTCCTGCTCTTCCTGGGCCAAACTCAGCAGAGCACTGGCCGCTGGATCAGAAAATTTTAATGAAATAACATCATCCTCCAGCTGCTCACTCTCATCTACAGCCGACGAGCGCGAGAGGGAAAGTCCCTCTTTAAACTCATCGGCTAGGTCCACCTGTGATCCCCACGAGCTCATTCTCATCCGTGCCTCAGCAGCGGTGGGTCCTGAACCGCGGGGAGCAGACGGCTGCCCCTCTTTCCTCAAAAAGAGAGACAAAAACGAGAGCGGAGCTTTTTCCCTTGAAAAAACGCTCACAGTGCACGCCGATTGCCCCCTCAGAGACATCGCGTGCGTGCTCTTCGCCCAAACAAACAGCACACAGATCGTGTGTCATCTGGTGTCAAATAGCGATGACACAGATGCACACATCCTCTAAACTTCTTGCTAGTGCTCGCCATAATGAAGGAAGTAAGATTGCTCTTACCACAGAATGCACGCTTCAAACAAAACAGTCAATGAAGATGAAGAAGAGAAAGATGTGTAGCTCCCGGCACCGATTTATACTATAGTCGCACCGGTAGTGAAGTCATGGGCTGTCGCCGGCCAACATGTTGTTGGTGTTTTTCGAATATATGCTTCAGACACGGGTCACGACCAGGCATTCCCCCATAGCGACCCCTAGAGGACGCAGTTCGGAGTTCCCTTGAAAGGGAACAGAAACCATGTCCAGATTAGTTGTCAGCCCAAATTATTCACATAGTCGCAACACAAAATGAATAAATAAATAAATTAAATAAATATAAAGTAATGAAATTAAGTGGTGACAAAATATTAAAGTGTTGTTTCATTAGATTGTTTTATTTAAGTAAACTAAACAATAAGCAAAATCCCGTTTTGAGTGTACATGTCAAAAGCTGCATGTGTCTCTGAGTGGAAACTTGACAGTATATTCGAGAAGTGTTTGTATTTCCTGTTTTTATCACACCCTCACATAAACTGAGCGGACACAATTTTAAACATGTGAAAGAAGCAACATGAGCAGCAAACTTTAAAGTGTCTCATGATTCACAAACTGAACTGAACTATTCTAACTAATAACAAACATGTTTTAACATTAAATTAATGATGAGCACATTTATATCAACAAATAAATGTAAACAAAAGTAAAAGAAGAAAAAATGTGTTTTTTAAATACTATTGCTAATATGTGGTGATCTTTGATCTAAGTTAGTTGAGTCTTGTGTGGTAAATGACTGTGGTGTAATCAGAGTGAATCTCCTCATTACTGAATCTGACTGTAGCATCACTGAGAGACTCTTCATGCCTCTGGAAACTGACAGCAGCGTACAGGAGCCCATCAGAGGGGATTGTGGGAAATTCATCATGACTTTGGACTGATCCGGGATCTGAGAGACAATCACATGAATCAGATCAACATCAAGCGTCAAACTGGAGACTCAGAGAAACTCATTGAGTTGGTGAGATTTACTGCTGCTGAAAGCGAGACACTCAGAGACAGTCAAACATTTTAATTTAAATACGGCAATTCTGTGAAGGACACAAAGAGGATAAGACAAAATGAAGTGTGTGTGTGTGTGTGTTTGTGTATCACCTCGTCTCTTGTGTCTTAATTTGCACACAGTCAAAGTGAATCCACCGATCAGCAGCAGAATCACACACACACTAATAATGAAGATCATGGAGAAATCTGAGAATAAAACACACCAACAGAGTAATAATTAAAGAGAAACACAGAGATACACATAAATTAAACATTACCTACACAAATATTCAAACTAATGTTGTGCAGTTTAAATTTAAGCCATTAACATGACTCTTTAATATGAGTAACATAAAACAAAAAAAAAAAATATACATTTTATATTTATAAATTGCTGTTGGTAACATTTGATGATCTTTTACTGACTAAAATAACTAAGAGAGTTTTCATGCAGAGTTTTTTAAATGCTATTATTATATATTTCATCATTCACTCAACATTCAATACATTTCAAGCTGTAAACAGACACATATAGAAGTTTAGGTTTTAAAAATAAAGTTCAATAAAATTATTGTGATTGTTGTCTGTAGATTAATGATCTGATTGTTTAAGGGTTGATATCTGAAAATTTAAGAATAAATAAAATCATCTAACCCTTGCTGACATTTAAATGCACTTTAGTGATGATGTGAGCTCCACACCAGTATATCCCAGAATCCTCTTCTCTCAGATCAGTGATGTTCACAGTAAAGACTCCAGAAGATGCTTCATCACTGAAAGAGAATCGATCATCTCTGATCGTCTCCAATGAAACTCCATCCTTCACACACATGGAGGCTTCATGTGCTTTGCAGAAGCTCTTATGATCTTCATCATGATGTTTGCACTGGATTGACACGTCGTCTCCTTCATACTTAGTCAAGTTCAGCTCTGGAAATGTTTACAGACACAAGAACATCAATTCGCAGCCGTAGTTTCACATATTCAGATGCAGAAACCTTCCTCACCCTCGTTCATGATGACGATCAGATGAGTGTAAAGATAATTGAGGTCTGTTTCTAATGTCACTGCACACCAGTATTTCCCAGCATCCTCTGCTGTCAGTCCAGTGATGGTCCCAGTGAAGACACGTGCAGTGACGTTATCATTCAGAGTCAATCTGCCAGTCTTGCTCTCTTTTTCTTCTCTCACAGTCTCACTGAGAGTATTTCTGTCTCTAGTGGAGCACTTCCCCTTACAGAGAGACTTTGGCTTTGATTTATAGATTGAATCATAAGGGCAGATGATCTCAGCAGATTCTCCTTCATGTCTCACTACTGGAGGCACTAAAACCAATCACACACGGGCATTTAACACAAATGATTCTGAATATACTGTGTTTACTACAGTGAAATCATCTGAATGGACTCACTGATGAGGTTGAGCTGAATTTTAGTGTTCAGGGAGATGAAAGTCAGATATGTGTCTCTGGTTTCTGCTCCACACCAGTAAACTCCAGCATCTCTCACACTCACATTACTGATGCTCACTCTAACAACTCTCTCTTCATTTCTCTCAGATGAAGGATTCATTTCTGTCACTTTAGATGAGCTGATGGTTTGGCAGATGTGATCATCATCCTCTTTGCAGAAATGAACTTCATGTTTCTCTGGGATCTGACAGGTGATGTTGACTTCTCCACCAAGATACACAGATTCAGTCACACTCTTTGAATATTCAGCATCTATAAACCAAGATAAATTACATAAAAATCAGAACAGATACTTGCAGAACATACAAAGTACTTGAGTTTGCTCACCGTGTCTGAGGTGCAGCTGAAGTTCAGTGAAGCTCTCAGTATAGTCAGTTCTGTTCACTCCACACCTGTATGTTCCTGCATCTGCAGCTTTCAGCTCTCTAAAAAACACCATCAAGACTCCTGCTCTGGTGTCGTCATATAAAGAAACATCTCCATTCTCCATCCATTCATCCTGAACTCCTGGATTCTTCCTCTCTGAACATCCGTCTGATTCTTTACAGATGTATTTTGGGTTGGTTTTGTATTGAGGATGTTCACACTTGATCATCAAACCACCTCCTGTGGAGCCGCTCACTCTAGACACGCCCACTTTAGCTGTCACAAAAGACCATCAACATCTAGTAAATTGTACCATACAAAGACTTTTGAAACTTTCTTACTAGATTTGTTCTACTTACTAATAATATGTAGATGAAAAGTGTTAATAATGGAGTAACTGTATGATTGTCTGTTGATCCAAACTCCACATAAATAAACTCCTCCATCATCTGGTGTCACAGCAGTGATTCTCACACTGAAGATGTTTTCTTCCCGGTCATCTGAAAAGCTCAATTCTTTTTTATTTCCCAATGTCTCAGTGGTGTAAATCATCACAATGTAGTCTTTTTCTTTTTTGTACATGATTTTGGGATCATTTTTATGTTTCTCTGAGTAGTTGCAGCTGATCATGACATTATCTCCACGATTCACAATTACTTTCTTTGATATCCCACAACACAAATCTATCATTCATGTGGAAAACAAAGGATTTGCATGTAATGAGGGTTTAAAATTGATCATTAATTTAGTTACACTCATTTAGATTTCAATGGAACTTACTCTCCAACACAATTACATTCATATATTCAGGCCTCATGCCAGAAACCCCAATCCTGTATCTTCCAGCATCCTGTTGGTTCAGTTCTGTGATGAAGATCAAGAGGTTTCCCTTGCTATTGCGAAACAGTGATAATCTTCCCTCATTAAATAATTGATCATGTTTCTTATCATTTTTTATTCTTCTCCATTCAGGTAACTTATACATATATTTAGCAGAGTCACGGAACCAAAGTTTCCCAGAATCAACAAGAACGCTTCCTCCAGAATATCCCGTGACGCTAAAGCATCTCACTGCAGCTGTCAATCAGATTGATACTGTGATCAGAAAGCTGATGAACAGAAAACAGCATCATTACTGCAGTGATGAAAGAGAAAAGCTCTCACCTGAGATCAGGTAGAAAGTGAGGAAGATGAGGAGGATCTTCATTGTGAATTGAGTTCAGTCTTCTTTATGCTGAATGATCTCTGTGTGAATCTCTCTGTCTCTACATCTGTCTGCTTTAGTTACTTCCTCTTTATTCAGCTCTTTATCAGTAATGAGCAGCTTTACTGGCTCCTCCCACCATCACCACTGACTGAACATCACATTAATCACACTGAAAGAGCGCCACCTAGTGCAGTTACACCGTCTGATACTGAGAGCTCAAACAGGTTTCGTGTTCTCTATAATAAGGACAAATGACACTCATGTAAATGTTCCAGCATTATTTAAGCCTTCCATTAGCGGGCCAAAGTAAAATACACATGTAAGTGGTCTAAGAAAACATGTTACGTTTTACTGAAGTAATCTTAAAATAAAATGTTAAAACAATGTAACATAATAAAAATGCTAAAAGGCAAGATATAGTGCAAAATACACCACATACAGCTGACATAATTTATACATCAGGACATTTACAAAAGTTGAGACACTCTCATATAAAGAGAACATCATGAGTGACTTCATGCCTTATTCAGTTACTGGATCTTCCTGACCAAAGCTTGCATCGGACACCTTTGTTTTGACATTTATACTTTGAGTATTTGACATTTTTATCAATTGTAAAAAAAAAAAACAACATTAACAGCTTTTTAGAATCAAATAGACTCGATCTGACAGGTTAAAAATTGTATGCCTATAAAAACAAAGTCATAAGTTTGCAGTCTTCCAAACTGTTGTCATATAGACATCCATTTGTTTTGTATCATGTTGTGCTATGAGAAGGCAAATGCTTTCCGAATATACTCCTCAGATTATTAGAGGCTTCATCAGCTGAAATCTGTGTCTGATTGGTGCTTCACTTCAACAGGCAGCTGTGGATCCAGCATACAATAGATTATAGATTATAATAGACATACTAAGCTGCAAACACAGACAAATTAATGAGTGGTGTATTTAGGATTGTGTGGACCCCAGTGCAAAAACACAAAGCTTTCAAGGACAGGAAAATATCATAATGTATTTTATGTGTAGTGTACCGTCTCGACCAGGTGCTCAGATCATTAGGGCTCTATTACAACTCAATGAGCACAAAGAGAGTCACTGCTGGTGTCGCCTTTCAACAGTTATCTCAGAAAAACGAAACATTTATAAACAGATTGATCTCACATTTTGTTAAAATTAGCTTTGTTTTATTTTTGAGGAGACACCAACTTCCTATTCTGAGAAGCCAGCCCTGAAAGCAGCTGATGAGACCAACATTTTTTTTTTTTTACCTTCACCTTAGACTTTTAACAGTGTTGTTTTGGTATATAACGATATTGTGAAGGATTCAGGTGTCCCAGCGTTTCACCTGCATTGCCGTTAGATTCACCCATTGCTGTCAAAAGTATACATTAAATCAAAACTGATTTTATTTATTTTGTTAGCGCACACTGCTATTTTTGTGGTGAACAATTCATCCGTGCAAGTCAATCCCAAAAATATAAATAAATAAATAGTTTGCCTTTGTTATATACTGTTCTTTAATTCAAATCTGAAAATGCTCCTCCCCTCTGAAATGACGGACCTTCTCTTATGACGTCAGTTTGACGTCTTGGGCTTGAGCATAACATCCTTAAACACACCCCTCCAGCTGTCAGTGTTGTTCTGAATGAAACGCCTACTTTACTACATCCAATCAGTTCGTATTAGAAAAAAAAACAAGCCATGCCCTCGGTTTTTCTCATTCAATATTCCGCTTCTCTCTGAAGTAGGGATGGGCGATACCACTTCTTTTGTTTTCGATACGATACCGATATTTTTCAAATCAGTATCGTCGATATCAATACCGATTCGATACTTCTACACTAAACTTTTAAATTACTAAATTTATTAAATTATTAAGAGTAAAATGGGTAATAAGCACTTAACTTTGTTTAAAATGCATTTTAACATTCAATACGCCTTAATTGTAACTTATTAGGTTATTTTTTTGTTGTTCAAATATGTTTTTTGTTTACACATTGTTTCAAATCTATAAATACTACAGTTGAACTATGGTCACTTTAATAAAACCATGGTTCATTTTCATAAGGGACTGCCAGTGACAGGCTGTTGCATGCATAAAATGCAACCTTTTTATTCTGACAGTGTATGGTAACCTTACACAATAGAACATGATCAATATTATCTTTCAACGTTCAATTTAAATAACTATAATTCACAAACTATGTAGGCTACAATTTCAGTTTGTTTTATGTGAAATAACTCAAACATATGTTTTTTTTTCTTCTGTCCTCTCTGATAAGCATTGTTCAGGGCTGCCGTTCCCAAAAGCTTTAATGCTTTCTTATGATACTTTTGGGAAAAGCAGCCCTGTTTGAATGTACTGTCAGAAGTGAGTGAATGCTCTCTGTGATTGATTAGTTCGGTCTTGCAACATTTGCGTGTTTAGAGGAGCAGAAAAATAGTTCTATCCGACACAATTACTCGCTAACAAAGGTTATTCGTCCAATTCAATGAATATTGTATGCATTTTTTTGTTGTTAAATAAACAAAATCACTGGTAAATAAAATAGACCTTAGTATCGATATTTTTTTTTTTTGAGTGCGATACTTTCGATACTCGCGTCAGTATCGATATATCGATACTTTGGATCGATACGCCCATCCCTACTCTGAAGTGCGTCACAATACGGAAGTAAAGTCGGTCGCAACTTCCGGTTCATGCAGACTTTAAGACGCTTAAAATATACCATGAAATGGTTCAATAGCTTCATAATCTGTATTACAAGTCTTCTCGAGGCTACAAACTACCTTTGTGTACAGGAACAGGTCAGACTGTAAATGAATACTCACTGAAAATCTTTCCTTTCTTCTCCGACTGTGCAAATTCTGATTGACCCGTGGCAAACTTTGTTTACATTCAAACCATAGACTGTAAAAAAAAAAAAAAGATGGATGATGCACATTCACTCTCTTCCACTGAACAAAAGTGAAGCCGCCAGCTTGTGTCTCAATAGGGCTCTGACATCTTGTGCTGATTTGGGACCTGAGTCCGCGCAGTAGTGAGTGAAGTGGAGCCGCGTCCCGCCCACACCCCTGACCCTTTTTAATTAGCCTGACTGCTCCATTTTTATGTTTGCTGATTGCCGTACAAGAGGCTTGTGTTAAAATAAGGTAAATACAACTCCAGTCTCCTCATATAAAACAAAAAACGAACCACCCGAAAAAATCTGTTGGTGCCACAGTTCGCTCAGAGGAGCTGTCAATCTCAGCTGTCCATCATGACACTCCCGTTTTTATAACATTGTAACACCAGCTATAATAAAACAACCAGAGTCACACAAAATCGGAGGGGGAACATCTACCAGCTATATTTTAAAGTTTTTTTTTTCTTTTTAACCCCAGTACAATATAAAACAAAAAAAAACACAGAAAAATACACCATTGAACCTGATCACATACAGACATGAAACCCCACTACCTTATAACACTCTTCTTAAAGGAGTAGAGAATCATAGATGAACATTGTTGTTGAAGCTCACAATGGTTAATGTCCATATTAAGCATCCATTTCCCATTCCAGTACAAGCATCAAGGTATATCCAAAGAAAAATCAGTCCAAACAAATAATCAGGATGAAATAGTCCTTACTCTTTTCAACCTCATGGTTGATGGTTGGCACAGCCCATACACCCACAAAAGAAAACCCTCTGTATACAAACAAAATTAAATAATCAGACCAAACATAACACATTACATATACATATGCACACTTCATTCAACAAAAACATCATTTACATTGAGCTGAAAGAACAATGATGTTCCTCAAAATAGGGCTCATACAATGGCTTGAACAAAGGTGAGCTCCTAGCCCTGCCAAAGCACATGGCTACCCTCTTACTCGCTTCTTTATAAAGGGTGATCTAGAATAGCTACCTTCCCCAACTCCCCCTAGTGACAGGGAGGGGGACTACAACAGAAACAGTGGTGACTGTTACAACCCCCCCCTTTTCAGTAGAAAGGTGGACCATTACCTAAAACCTTTTACTTTTTTCGACAGGGTAAGGCCTCACAGAGTGGATCAGCGCTGATCTACCATGCAATACATAGTTTACTTTGTTTAGCTGCTTGATGATCTTTGCAGGACCTCTCCACTTTGCAGCTAACTTGGCCATAAATGCATTGTCAGCACGAGCTTGTACCCACACTAAATATTCCCCCTTTTGGAAGGCCTCATGTCTCCTTCTTCTTTTTCCTTCTTCGGTTGTAGTACATTCCTTGACGGGTTTGAGCTCATACAACATTTTCTCTAACTCTTTCCAACAGAGCTTGGGTGCGTTCAATTACATCATAAGCTTCTTTGTCCGGGTCAGGAGGTCGTTGTGCCAGACGTTCCAAAGGACCCTTGAGCTTACGCCGGAGTGCAATCTCAGCTGGAGTGTAGGCTGTGCTTTCTTGCCAAGTAGAGTTAATAGCAAAATGGAATTCGGAAATCCATCTGTCCCAGTGCCTATGATTCGCCTTGAGAAATGAGGCAATCATGGTCTTGAGAGTTTTGTTAATTCTTTCAGTGAAGCTAGTATGTGGGTGGTATGATGTGGTAAGTTTCTGGGTCACTCTCCATTTTTTTACATGTGATGTTTATCAGTTGAGAGGTAAATTGCAGACCACGATCTGAAACCAAGTAGGCAGGTGTCCCCCCGTGAATAAAGATGTATCTTATGAGGATCTCAGTGATTAAAGGAGCTTTTGCTGATCTTAATGGGAGTAGTTCAACCCACTTACTGCAGTAGCCCACAATGACCAACAAATACTCATTATGTTTAAGACTTTTTGGGAAAGGCCCCATCAATACCAAGCATGTAACCAGGCTCTACAACTGTAGTGGATTGCAAATGGCCTGACAACTTGGTTATTCAAGGCTTGTATTGCTGGCATATTTGGCATGGTTTACAATAATCTTTACGAATCATTGGCCAATACACCACATTGAGTAATCGGTGCAGAGTCTTCATTCGGCCCAAATGCCCGCTCAAGGGATTATCGTGGGCATATTGCAAAAACTGCTGCCTTAGAGGGGTTGGTACAACTAATTGTAAGGTCTGATACTCATGGGAACTGGGTATGCATCTAAACAGATAGCCATTACATATGGTATAATGGATATGGTTGGGGTCTAAAGGTTTAGTTTTAGCAGCACCCCACAGAGATTCAAGTGATGCATCAACCTTTTGATGCTCTCCGATCTCTTCCCAATTTACAGGAAAGTCGCCTCCCATTTCCTTGGCTTGGTACATTGCCATTTGAGCAGAAGACTGTTCTTCAGCAATACTACGAGACAAAGTGTCAGGTACAATATTGCACATTCCTTTATGGTGAAGTACAATAAAATCAAATCCTTGCAGACGGATGGCCCACTTTGTAAGACGAGAGGTTGGTCGGGGATGATTAAACACCCAAGTGAGTGCAGAATTATCAGTGACTACTTCAAAATGTCGACCCTCTAAATATTGTCGCCATTTTTCCACAGCCCACACTACAACAAGGCATTCTTTTTCAGCTGCAGCATATGATTTTTCAGCACCTTGTAATAGGCGAGATGCATAAGCTATTACATGTTCCCCATCACTGTTTTTCTGAGTTAAGACGGCTCCCAAGCCTGTGTTGCTTGCATCTGTTTGCACCATGAAAGTTTGGTTGAAGTCTGGGGGCATTAACACTGGAGCTTTTTTCAAAGCCTCTTTTAAGTCTTCAAAGGACTGTTGACATTCAGGAGTCCAAGCCCAAGATACAATCTTCTTTTTAAGTTCATGTAGAGGGGCTGCATGCTCTGAGAATCGAGGAATGAATCGATGATACCACAGAGCAAGACCCAAAAATCATTGCACTTCTTTCACATTCTTGGGGGGTGGAACTTTACTAACAGCATCAACCTTGGTTGTCTCAGTTCTGATTCCTTCCCCAGAAATGACATGTCTCAGAAAGGAAAGGGGTATTTTGAGGAAGCTGCACTTCTCTAAGATAAGGATCAAACCTGCAGACTCTAGCTTCACAAAAACCTGTTTAAGGTTTTGGAGATGTTCCTGAACATCTCTGGAATAAATCACTATATCATCAATATAGACGAAACAACACTGACCGGTCAAGTCTTGTAACACTGTAAACATCAACCTTTGAAAAGTGGCAGCGGCATTTTTCAGGCCAAACGGTAAACGAAGAAACTAATTTTGGCCTTTCTTGGTTATAAAAGTGGTCTTCTGGATGCTGCAGTCATCCATACTGACCTGCCAATACCCACTACTAAGATCCAAAGTGCTAAAGATGCTTGCTCCATACATGGTTTTGAGAATGTCCTGGATCTGACGCATATGAAATCCATCTAGGTTGGTTTTAGTATTCAAAGCTCTGTAACCTCATGCTACCATCCTTTTTTGGTACTAAAACCACAGGAGCAGCCCACGGAGACGTGGATGGTCTTACAATCCCTCTTGCTAACAGAGATGCTACTTCATCAACAATGAATTGCTGTTTACTCACTGGCACAGTATAGGCCTTCTTTCTTACAGGCATTTGATCAGTAGTAACAATCTGATGTTTAATAACCCCTGTGTGCCCTAGTTCGTCTGTGCACACCGTTGGCCAGTTTATCAGCAGACCAAGTTGTTTCTTTTCAGCTCTGGATGCATCAGCGTTCATGCTAACTCCTTAATTCATGTTATTGTGGAGCTAGATGTTTGAGCAAGAGATAAGGCAAGATAAAGGTTAACCAGGTCCAAGGTAGGAAGACAATGAAAATATCTTGAAACTGTTTCTTCCTCAGGCAAAGAATATGTGTTAGCACCAAAATCTAGCCTTATTCCTGAAGTAACAAGAAATTCAAGCCCCAAAACCATGGGAAATGTCATGTCTTGGTCTTTCATGACAAACAACGTTAAAGGATAATCATACCCATGCAATGAGCAGCTCCATGTGACTTTACCCAATACTGACTGAGTTTGGCCGTTGGCGAGAATAAAAGTCTGTCCTTGGCTAGTTTGCCAGGTTTCGGTTGCTGACTTTAGCTTTCTCCACAAATATTATTTTATCAAAGAAAAAGTGCTTCCTGTGTCAAGTATAGCCTTACACTGTTGACTCTTGATTGATACAGATAAGGTTAAAGGTCCAGCTTGTTTTTCACCTCTTTCTACATGAACAGCAATGGGATGGCCTTGTTTTCGCCTATGTTTTGGTCTGTTCATTCCATTACCGCTTGGAGCTTGTTCAGCCTGTCGCTGACTCCAAAAAGCTCTTTATTCTGCCATATCACGTTCCACTAGAGTACCTACTTTAACTAGCTCATCCACCGATGTCACAGTTCCCCTTAAGATACAAAAAAATTGTTTTAAACTGATTCCATGATTTTACCTGAGCTTTAACAGCTACCAACCAGTCTTTAGCAGTATGGGTTAAAACTGATGGAAGTGATGCTAATATTTCGTTGTCACTTATTGGCCAAACAGCTAAATATTCCTCACATTTCTCCAAATAGTCAATAGGATCTTCCCCTTCCATGCTTCCAAACCTTGGAAATTCAAGTTTGACCACAGCTTTATTGGGAAAAGAATGAAAGCAGCTACCCGATGTCGGCACAGCCGATGCTGTTGAAGCCAGGTGTGTCACCGGAGTGGATATAGCTACAGGAGTTGACTGAATCAAAGATTTCAACTTGGCATCTCTTGTTTTCAAACAATTCATTATGGCTTCACCCAGTTTCTTTATGCTGGACTCACATTTCTGTTTCACCGGATTACTTTCTTTTTTAACAATTCTAGCCAACTTATCAATTTCAGTTCCTTGTCGCTTCTGCATTTGTTTTAGACTTTCTTATTGTTTATCTAGATCTTGTATTTGACATTGTAAATCACTGAATTGACTACCTATGGGTTGAACGACACTCTGGACAATCAATTCTGTGTCTTTAACATATTTTGCAGAATCAGCTTCTAACAGATCTAATCTAACCTCTAGACGATGGACCTTTGAGGCTATAGCCAAACTAATAAGACTCTCTTCGTCTTCATCTACCTGAGGAGGAGGTGGTGGTGGCAAAAGTTCAAATTCTCCTTCATCACAAATTTCTGTGTCATTATTGTATTCTAGATACAGACTACCCAGTGACTGAATAAGTTCTTGTAATGGCTCACGTCGAGTGACAAAGGGGCCGGCTGTAAAATCTGAATCTATGCTCGGTACGGACCCATCTTCTACTTCATCATTAAATGTGGCCATTTTATATTTTCTGGAGAGGGGGACAACAATCTGTACTCATCAAGATTACATCTGCAAAAAAAAATTATAACACTCACAAAACATCATTCAAAAGTATCCCCATAACACATAAGTACCATGTGAATAAAGACAAGAACACTTTTTGAAAAATTACCACACACATTGTGCCAGGGTAAAAATGGATTAAGTCAAGGAGGTTCCTGTTCGGGCGCCAATTTATGTAACACCAGCTATAATAAAACAACCAGAGTCACACAAAATCTGAGGAGGATCATCCACCATTTACATTGGGGGAAAAAAGTATTTAGTCAGCCAGCAATTGTGCAAGTTCTCCCACTTTAAAATATGAGAGAGGCCTGTAATTTTCATAATAGGTATACATCAACTATGAGAGACCAAATGAGAAAAAGAAATCCAGAAAATCACATTGTAGGATTTTTTTAAAGAATTTATTTGCAAATTATGGTGGAAAATAAGTATTTGGTCAATACAAAATTTCATCTCAATACTTTGTTATGTACCCTTTTTTGGCAATGACAGAGGTCAAATGTTTTTTCTGTAAGTCTTCACAAGGTTTTCACATATTGTTGCTGGTATTTTGGCCCATTCCTATATGCAGATCTCCTCTAGAGCAGTAATTTTTTTGGGGCTGTCGCTGGGCAACACGGGTTTTCAGCTCCCTCCAAAGATTTTCTATGGGTTGAGATCTGGAGACTGGCTAGGACACTCCAGGACCTTGAAATGCTTCTTACGAAGCCACTCCTTTTCGTTGCCCGGGTGGTGTGTTTGGGATCATTGTCATGCTTAAAGACCCAGCCACGTTTCATCTTCCATGCCCTTGCTGATGGAAGGAGGTTTTTACTCAAAATCTCACGATACATGGCCCCTTTCATTCTTTCGTTTACACGGATCAGTTTTCCTGGTCCCTTTGCAGAAAAACAGCCTCAAATCATGATGTTTCCACCCCCATGCTTCAGTAGGTATGGTGTTCTTTGGATGCCACTCAGCCTTCTTTCTCCTCCAAACAGACAATTGAGTTTTTAAAGAAAACCAAAAAAGTTCTATTTTTAGTTTCATCTGACCATATGACATTCTCCCAGTCCTCTTCTGGATCATCCAAATCCTCTCTAGCAAACTTCAGACGGGCCTGGACATGTTCTGGCTTAAGCAGGGGGACACGTCTGTCACTGCAGGATTTGAGTACCTGGCGGCGCAGTGTTTTACTGATGGTAGCCTTTGTTACTTTTGGTCCCAGCTCTCTGCAGGTCATTCACTAGGTCCCTCTGTGTGGTTCTGGGATTTTTGCTCAGTTCTTGTGATCATTTTGATCCCATGGGGTGAGATCTTGCGTGGAGTCCCAGATCGAGTGAGATTATCAGTGGTCTTGTATGTCTTTCCATTTTCTAATAATTGCTCCCACAGTTGATTTCTTCTCACCAAGCTGCTTACCTATTGCAGATTCAGTTTTCCCAGCCTGGTGCAGGCCTACAATTTTTTTTTTCTGGTGTCCTTTGACAGCTCTTTGGTGGAGTTTGGAGTGTGACTGTTTTAGGTTGTGGACAGGTGTCTTTTATACTGATAACGAGTTCAAACAGATGCAATTAATACAGGTAACGAGTGGAGGATAGAGGAGCCTCTTAAAGAAGTTGTTATAGGTCTGTGAGAGCCAGAAATCTTGCGTGTTTGTAGGTGACCAAATACTTATTTTCCACCATAATTTGCAAATAAATTCTTAAAAAATCCTACAATGTGATTTTCTGGATTTATTTTTCTCATTTTGTCTCTCATAGTTGAGGTATACCTATGAGGAAAATTACAGGCATCTCTCATCTTTTTAATTGGGAGAACTTGCACAACTGGTGGCTCACTAAATACTTTTTTTCCCCACTGTATTTTTAAAGTTTTTTGTTTTTTTCCTTTTTAACCCCAGTACAATATAAAACAAACAAAAAAAAAACACAGAAAAATACACCATTGAACCTGATCACATACAGACATGAAACCCCACTACCTTATAACACTCTTCTTAAAGGAGTAGAGAATCATAGATGAACATTGTTGTTGAAGCTCACAATGGTTAATGTCCATATTAAGCATCCATTTCCCATTCCAGTACAAGCATCAAGGTATATCCCAAGAAAAATCAGTCCAAACGAATAATCAGGACGAAATAGTCCTTACTCTTTTCAACCTCATTGTTGATGGTTGGCACTAGTGATGAGACGTTCGACACCGAGGCTTCGAAGCATGTATCAAAAAAACTAAACATCTCACAGCGAAGCACTGTACCGGAGCTTAATTCGTTTTGCCAAAACCACGTGATCTGTGACATTCCAAGCTTCATTTTGGCACACAACCACGTGTCTGCTTCGTATTCTGATTCAAATAACGCGAACCACTTGTGCAGTTTCAAGTGTCCCTCACGTCTTTGAAAATAATAACTCGAAAAGCCGAATTAAATATTTGCATGTGTAGTTTTCTGCATTATCATTTTGTATTAATTCCTGGTTCACAGACACTTTAACTAACCAATATTCTATGATAATCTTCCGTTATTTTGATCATACAGCCTTGTCTATTTTTTTCCACAAATTTATTCTCAGACTTATTTATTCATATTGTGTAATACAATGACTGACATTAAGACTTATTTATATAGACTTCATGTATTCTTTATACAGGTTTCCATAGCACAAACTAATTTATTATCTGAAACAGTCCAAAAATGGCTGGGTCGTCTGGGACGCAAAGGCAGCTTTTTCCACCTTTTGACCACAAGATGTCGTTAGTGTGCACCATCTTGAAAATCTTCGAGTAATGAACCTTTTTACGATACAGTTGTGGGGAAAGCCTCGGTGCTTCGCAAAGCTTAATTTTCCCATTACTAGTTGGCACAGCCCATAGACCCACAAAAGAAAACCCTCTGTATACAAACCAAATTAAATAATTAGACCAAACATAACACATTAAATATACATATACACACTTCATTCAACAAAAACATCACTTACACTGAGCTGAAAGAACAATGATGTTCCTCAAAATAGGGCTCATACAATGGCTTGAACAAAGGTGAGCTCCTAGCCGTGCCAAAGCACATGGCTACCCTCTTACTCGCTTCCTTATAAAGTGTGAACTAGAATAGTTACCTTCCCCAACTCCCCCTAGTGACAGGGAGGGGAACTACAAAAGAAACAGTGGTGACTGTTACAACATCACATAACTAACTAAAACTAAATTTATTTAAAAATCAATACTTGAACTTACTTCAGCCCAGAGAGCACAGGTACGTCTGTGAGATGTCTGTTAAAGATTGCTTAATCTGGAAAGCATCTGCTGTGTACAAACACCTGATAGACATCTATAAGATGTCAGTTTTACATTTGTGACCTTGGACCACAAATCCAGTCATAAGGGACATAAAAAAAAAAATTGAGATATATACAACATCTGAAAGTTAGGATAGGACAATATTTGGCCGAGATACAGCTATTTGAAAACCTGGAATCTGAGGGTGTCAATATACAAAATTGTAAGTAATAAAATATCTTCATGGAACATGATCTTTATTTAATATCCTAATGATTTTTGGCATAAAAGAAAAATTTACCTATACAATGTTTTTTTTGGCTATTGCTAAAATATACCCCAGCGACTTAAGACTTGTTTTGTGGTCATGGTGCACATATAGTCAAAATCATAAACATCTTAAAGACATCTTCTAAACGTCTATTTGACATCTGATAGGAAACGTCCTATAGACGTATAGCAGATGAGCAAACACTATAAAAAATACTTGCAGATGTAATGCAGACGTCAAATAGAGTCTCTGTGATGTATGTGTGCTATCAAGGAGTGTGATAAAAACTACTTAAAATGACAAAAAACATCTTTGGAAAAAAGTTATTTGAAGTGTAATTTAATTATTTAGTTTGTCTCACGTCCCCTCAGATTACATGGAGAGCACAGGGTTTGTGACCTAAACTGAGTCCAGCCACCTGGGGGCAATCGAAACACTTTGGCTTCACTTTTCAGGACTTGTGAGGCACACTTGGTTCAAACGGACGCGTGGTGCAATATAAGGAGAAAGGGGAGGAGTCGAAACAGCCCTTAAACCTCACTAGCCCTAGCGTATTTTGTCATCGTGGAAAATTTGAATGCATAGAGTCCATAACAAAAACTTCCACCATAGAAGAGATGTATAGGGTGGGACACAGATTCAATATGTAAAATAGGTTTTGGAAGATTTTTTCAAAATTCTCTAATCATCACAGAGCATTTCAGATGGCAAGAATAAAACAGTTTTGTATAAAAATTGCAATTTAAATATTTTATTTTCAATATACAACAAAACTTTATAGCACGTTTTTGCAGAGTGGAAACTTATCTGTCCATTTGTACTAAAGAAACAGTTTCCTGTTTTTATCACACCTGAATGTGGCTGAAGGGCTTCTTGGTTGTGACTCAAAGAACAGCAAAAAAACCACAAGCTGGAGAGCACGTAGGCTGATATTTAACACACGGTCACAGTATAAAACATTAACTCAGGCACAAAACTTGAGGAACTTTTCCAAGCAAATCTCTTTAACCTACTAAAAATACTAGAGATTATTTTTTTTCTGAAATTATTAACACATTTGATTGAAAACATGTTAATCAAACAAACTGTCTATTATTTTTAAACATTCAAACAACTGTTTGTAAGGTGTGATGATCTTGTATTGTGACTGACAGTGAAGTAAACAGAGTAAACTTCCTTCCGACAGGAGATGACTGTATCATCTTGGATGACAGTCTTCACACTTCTGGAAAATTCATGTTTTCCGATAAGTGTAGAGATGTTTGTCAGAGGATGAAAAAAGTGGATCCGCTCCGGAATTGGAGTCAGAATGTGGAGAATTAAACATACAGATGAAACAGAAGAATTTAGCAGAAGACATGGATTCACCAGTCTCATCTGTCTGATGATGAACTCATCCCTACATTCACAACACAACTGAAACAAAACATCCCTTTGAAGACAATTTGGGTTGCCCTCATTTGGACAAAAACATGTTGTCCTTTATTCTAGGGATTGGATTAGTCAGTAGTGTTTATCATCTGCTTTATATAACACTATGATCTCATTAAGGTTTAATTTGCACATAATCAGAGAGAATCCACCAATCAGCATCACAGCTGAAGAAACACAAATCATGTTGAACAGGGTGAAATCTGAAAATAAAACACACATACAGAGTTATCCTGTAACGAGAGAGAAATAAGCATGTACAGACATAAACATACACAACATGAACATGAAAATGATGACAAAAATGACACTTATGAATGAATGTAAAGCTGCTCTGATGTTTTCAGTTGTTTTTGTAAGTCATGAACATTTTCAAAAGACACGTCTTAATTTTATCTAAAGATTTCTTACCTATTTTAACAGTGAGACTGACTTTAGTGATGACGTGAGCTCCACACCAGTATATCCCAGAATCCTCTTCTCTCAGATCAGTGATGTTCACAGTAAAGACTCCAGTAGATTCTTCATCACTGAAAGAGAATCGATCATCTCTGATCGTCTCCAATGAAACTCCATCCTTCACACACATGGAGGCTTCATGTGCTTTGCAGAAGCTCTTCTGATCTTCATCATGATGTTTGCACTGGATTGACACGTCGTCTCCTTCATACTTAGTCAAGTTCAGCTCTGGAAATGTTTACAGATACAAGAACATCAATTCACAGCCGTAGTTTCACATATTCAGATGCAGAAACCTTCCTCACCCTCGTTCATGATGACGATCAGATGAGTGTAAAGATAATTGAGGTCTGTTTCTAATGTCACTGCACACCAGTATTTCCCAGCATCCTCTGCTGTCAGTCCAGTGATGGTCCCAGTGAAGACACGTGCAGTGACGTTATCATTCAGAGTCAATCTGCCAGTCTTGCTCTCCTTCTCTTCTCTCACAGTCTCACTGAGAGTATTTCTGTCTCTAGTGGAGCACTTCCCCTTACAGAGAGACTTTGGCTTTGATTTATAGATTGAATCATAAGGGCAGATGATCTCAGCAGATTCTCCTTCATGCCTCACTACTGGAGGCACTTTAGAAAAAAAAAGCAAAATTGTACATTAATTATTGTGCTTATAAAACATTTCTATATTTGGTATCTAGCATAATGAATAATACTTTAACTGCTCAGTGTCATGCACTGTTGTGATTTATTAAGCAAAGAGCAAAGAGAAAGCAAAGGTTTCAAAAGGAACTTTAATTCAATAATCCAACTCAGAAAACACCAGGAAACATAGGAGTAAACATAACCAACAATAGACAACACTGAACAAAGATCTCAAGAAACACCGGGCTTAAATAACAAAAAAGTGAAAGTGAGGCATGTGGGACAACATACTTGGCTATAGGAATTTGTGCTCTGCATTTCACCCACCCAAGTGCACAAACACAGTAGTGAGTAGTGAACACACGGACTCAGAACAGCAGTGAGAAGTGAAAACACACACAAACACGCAGCCTTTGCTGTGGTGCTCAAGGCCCCTCACTGGTGGGTAATGAGGGTGAAAACAGATGCTGAATTCATAACTCCTACACATACATTTCCTGACCAGCATAAGCATCAAACCCACACCCCCCCCACCCCCCCACCCGATACATTATATCTTAGGTTACAAGTCCGACTCTCTAACCATTAGGCCACAAGTGCCCCGAGAAAGAGAATTAATGAGAGAATTTAACACAGAAACGGGAACAGACTCGTAAATGCGCTGGGACAAAACAAAACCAAACAAGGAAACCCAATCCGACGGGAGGGCAGAACAGAACTGAAAACAAAACACGAACAAAACATGAAGATGAACTTCAGATCCTCACCAATAAACATCTAATCAATTCTGCCACAAAAGCAAATTGCAGAAACAAGATTTCAATGAGAGTTTGTTCTACTCACTCATAATATGTAGATGAACAGTGTTAATAATCGAGTAACTGTACGAGTCTCTGTTGATCCAAACTCCACATAAATAAACTCCTCCATCATCTGGTGTCACAGCAGTGATTCTCACACTGAAGATGTGTTTATGTTTGTCATCAGAAATACTGAATCTTTCTTTCTTCTTCCATCTGCTGTAAATCGTCTCAATGGAGTCTTTTTCTTCTTTGAATATGATCTTTACTTTATTAATATGATTCTGTGAATATTCACAGCTGAAATTGGCAGTTTCTCCAGTATTCACCATCACTCTCTTTGACACTTTACAACACAAATCTGTGATTTACATAATAAAGAAATATATTATACTTTAGTAAATGCTTTAAAATGATCAGTAGATTCAGATTAAAATGACTGACCTTCTTCCACATGTAAAGTCATATCTATACCCCACTTGTAAAGAACACCAATCCAGTATCCTCCAGCATCATGTTCCTTCAAATCTCTGATGTAGATCGTGAGGTTTCCCTCATTATTTTGAAACAAAGTGAATTTTCCAACACTGATCCATTTGTCATGCTTCGTATTATTCATTATATTTGTCCACTCGGGTAATTTATTCATACATTTAACATTTGCACGGAACCAAAGTTTCCCAGAATCAACAAGAACGCTTCCTCCAGAATATCCCGTGACGCTAAAGCATCTCACTGCAGCTGTCAATCAGATTGATACTGTGATCAGAAAGCTGATGAACAGAAAACAGCATCATTACTGCAGTGATGAAAGAGAAAAGCTCTCACCTGAGATCAGGTAGAAAGTGAGGAAGATGAGGAGGATCTTCATTGTGAGTTGAGTTCAGTCTTCTTTAGTCTTTGTCTCTACATCTGTCTGCTTTAGTTACTTCCTCTTTATTCAGCTCTTTATCAGTAATGAGCAGCTTTACTGGCTCCTCCCACCATCACCACTGACTGAACATCACATTAATCACACTGAAAGAGCGCCACCTAGTGCAGTTACACTGTCTGATACTGAGAGCTCAAACAGGTTTTATGTTCTTGATATAAGGACAAATGACCCTCAAGTGAATGGGAAAAAAAATGGGATTAAGATCCGGGCAGTTGCCTGGCCATGGATCCAACATTTCAATGTAATGATCTCTGACCCACTTCATTTTCACTCTTGCCTTGTGTCATGGTGCTCCATCATGCTGGAAAGTGCACGAATCATCACCAAATTGCTCCTGGGTCGTTGGGAGAAATTGCTCTTGCAGTACGTTTTGATACCATTAATGGCAGTGATTGCGAAACACAATTATTTATTTATTTAACTTTGCAAAACACAAAATTTGTAACTGCCAATACTTCTGGTCAAGGCTGTAAGGCGTCTAAGACCTTAGCAAACTTACAAGATATCTTGAACATTTAAAATAATTTAAAATTAAAGGTTTAAAAAAACTAAGTATAAAGATGTCACAGTTATGCTGCTGTGTAGGAATGAGGAGTGCGGAGACGATGGAGAATTTACAAGGAACAGTCTTTATTAACTCCAACAAAGACTCTCAGGCAGGAACACACACGCAGCACGGGGAATTGACGTATAACACTAGATGCAGGACAAAGGAAAACACTAGGATCTAAACGAGGAAATTAACAAGAAACACCTGGAATCAATAAACAAAATCAAACACGGGAGAAACTGGGTCACAGGGAGAACATGGGGAGAAAAACACACAAAGACAATGCAGGGGCGTGACAAAAGAAAATGTGAAAAAAAGATATATAGTACAGATATACAACTGACAATATTCATACATCAGGAACATGTTGAGTTACAAAGACTTATCTATTCTCATAAACAGAGATCATAATGAGTGTCTTCATGTATTTATTAAATAGCATCATCGTCTCCCTGGGAAATCAAAAATGCTTTGTTTGACATCTTTATCAGTAGTAAGAAACATTAACACTTTTTGGGAGAAAAAAGATATGATCCCACTTGCAGGATACATATTTTAAAGTGAGTGACGTGTGGCCAAGTATGGTTACCCAAACTAGGAATTAGTGCTCTGCATTTAAACCATCCAAAGTGCACACACACACACAGCAGTGAACACGCAAACCGTGAACACACACATGGAGCAGTGGGCAGCCATATTGCTGCGGCACCCGTGGACGGTATGTGTATAAAACAATATCATACATTTACATTGTTCCAAATACAACTGTTTGCCATATGGACAACCATAAGTTTTGTGCTACAAGGCGGCAAATGTGTTTAAATCTGAACACTTGAATTCTATCTACAGTGTTTCTGGTCAAACACACCTGATTTCACACTTCAGGGCTGCGTTTCCCGATAACACTGTCTCTTAGCACGCTACGAAGACTCTAAAGGTATGCCTTAACTAAAGGTATACCATTTATAGGCGTGTTCCCCGAACTATACCTTAGGATGTTGCTTAAGATAAACCTTCTTACGTGCGACGTTAGCAGGTACTGTCCATGGCAGTGGTGCTGAATTGGTTGATATCAATGGCTCGAGAATTGATTATTCATTCTATGCACAGGCTGCTTCACTGCGTATTGTGAGAAAGTGTTGATTTTAAATAAAGACACGGATCTCTTTCCTGTTAGAATGCAACAAACTGGCGTGAAACTTTTTTTCACTTTGCAAATACATCACGTGAGGGAAGAAAACCAAAAAAGAAAACTAGGAATAGTGATGTCATAAAAATATGCAAGCGCACCACCCGTGGCCCAACATAAAATACAAGATAAAAACTACCGCTTACTAATTTAACAGCTTTTAACAGAACAGAGAAAAATAAAATAAAAATAACACCTTGGGCCTACACAAGTCCAACAGAAAAACATTATGGTAAGAGTGCTTTCCAACAGGAAGCACTTCAGAAATAGTTGAAATTATCAGGAATCACAGGATCTTATAAAAATAATCCAAATTGCAAACTAAATCCAACCCTGTGGATATTTTATATAATTTTGAAATGAGTGCGTGAACCCGCAACCTCATGCCCAAACCTATAATGTGTATCACTAACTGGCAGTATGCCTTCACTGGCTTTTGAATGGGTCATTTATATTATCATAATATATATTTAATTGATTACTCACATAAAATCTTTCTCTCTCTGTCCTGTCAGTTTTTGAGACACCCAGGAACTTTGTGTTCATTCAAACAGACGTGCAACGCCATATAAGGAGAAAAGGGAGGAGTCGAAACTTCATTGGCTCTGGTGCATATCGTCATCAAGCCATTTTTTTATTCAGAATCTAAATGAGACTCATTATTAATTCACACTCTGTCCTACTGAGAATGTTTGCGTCTTTTCATCACAGAATAAAGTTGAACGGCAATGTGAAACAATGTAAAATGTACCAGTGCTACAGAATGCGAAGCGGGCCTTATAGTTATATTTTTTATCATTTGAAAAGCAAAAAGATATTTTATATTGCACACTTATTTATGATTGCAGTTGGTTGGATTTATTAACAAAAACAGATTTAGTGCAATGTGCACTTAACTCTGACCTGACTAAAAATATTTTGGAGCACAATAGCTGGATTCTGAGTAGCTGGGATACATTCATTTTAATAATAAAAACAAATGTAACCAATTTGACAGCATCTTTTCTATGGAGTGGAAAGTCTGTGTCCATCGTTACTAAGGTAAACATTTCATTTTTAAATCACACCTGCAGACGGCTGAAGGGTTTTGGTTTGGCCGAAGGAATATAAATAGTGTAAAATAAAACCACAAGCTGGAAAGCATCTCATGTTGATGATCTTTATCACACTTAGTGTAATAAACAACTCTGCAAACACAAAGCACTGAGACTTTTACAAGCAATTCACTTTATCCTAGTAAAGAAACTGGGTTAAAAAGGTTTATTTTTCTTTCTTTTTTTATTTTCGCTGAATTCAGAAAACAAACTCGTGTACAGCTCTCATTATTACGAAGATATGCTATGATATTTTGAATTTGACCAGAAATATAATAATGAAAAATCTTAAATAAAACACAGTGAAATATAAATCTTGAAGATGTTGCTTGTTTAAAGTGTACTAACATACTAACAATACAAATGTATGACATTTAAAGGGTGATTACAGACATTCTCTGTCAGTGATTTGTGAGTGCAATGTTTTGATTTTGTTCGTTCTGTTTTTGAAAGAAAATGTCAAATCACACATGGATAATTTTTTGATAAGAAAAGAACATGTTCAGTAATTGTTGAATGCAAATAACTGAATTTGTCTTTATTGTCTTCTGTTCACAATAAATGTTCATCTTCTGTCTCTCTGTGTTCATGTGTCTTGCTGAGGTTTCCTGAATAAAGCTGTTTAACCTTCACACTCAAACCAAACTGAGACCCTGAACCTTCACCAGTTTTCTGTGGCTTTGAGATGGACAGAAAAACAGCTTGTTCATCACACAAACACAAAAACACCTTTGAGAGGAACTTTGAGAAAACATCAAACATGTCATTTTCAAGTCTCTGAATATCACAATAACGACAAATAATAATAAAAAAAAAAGTAAAATAAATACAGTTCAGACTTTAAATGATATGATTCGTTTGTATGTGAATATGTTGATCAGGCCTGAGGGTGATACAAAATAAAATGCATACGATTATTATTCAGACTCAGACTCAAATGTTCTCCTTTGCAAAAAGTACAAACTTCTTTCATGATGATAATTAGATCATTATGTTTAATGCATTTCTGGATGTCTCTCTGGGATCTGGTAAGATTTCATTTCATCAGTATGAAAACTAGATTCAGTCATCGTCTGTGTTAAAGCTGTTAATGAGATTCAATGCCATGCAATGCCAATGTCTGACAATTCAAATAAAATATAAAAAAAGTATGTGAATATAATCTCTCTAATTCTACAACTTTAAATAGCAGCTTTGAGAAAAAAGAAATAATAGCAAAGGAGTTTTTTGTTTTGTTTTCAGTTATAACATATATAAAATTCTCCTTTCAGAAAAATGACCAAGAGCAAGCATGAACTTAAAAAAAAGTGTCTTGCATGTACAAATCTAAAGCAGGTCAAAGACAGTCATTTGAACGGCTTTAAGAGCTGCTATTAAATAGTCTTTATTAACCGTTAAAAGCTGCTGTCTATATGTGGGGTGGAAACTTTACAGTATCTTCTAGAAGTGTTACTCAGGGGTTTATTTCCTGTGTTCATCACACCCTCACATAAACTGACATGAGACTATTTTAAACATGCGAAAGAAGCAACATGAGCAGCAGCGGAAACTTTAAAGCAGGGGTGCCCAAACTCGGTCCTGGAGGGCCGGTGTCCTGAAGAGTTTAGCTCCAATCCCAATTAGACACACCTGAACCAGCTAATCAAGCTCTTACTAGGCATACTAGAACCTTTCCAGCAGGTGCGTTGAGACAAGTTGGAGCTAAACTCTGCAGGACACTGGCCCTCCAGGACTGAGTTTGGGCACCTTTGCTTTAAAGCGTCTCATGATTCACAAACTGAACTGAACAACTCTCATCAAACCAAACAACTGCTCAACACTAAAAAATGACTAATGTAAACAAATGTAATATATAGTAGTCAACATTTGAAGTGTATCAGAAAAGTTCATCAAAGTTGTCCTAAGACAAGAATGCATTTTGGTTTTAGGTTTTAGGACAACTGTGATTTTAGGTTTTTGATCCACTTCAAATGTTGACTAATGTATATTATATTGATATATCTCTATATATAATATATATATAGAATTATATATATATATATATAATAGTCTGTTTTTATAAATATTGGGGTCACGTGTGAGATCTGTTTTAAGTGAGTTAGTTGAGCTCTCCCCCCCCCCCCCCACCCCTCCCCCCCCCCCCACCCCCCCCCCCTTGTGGTGAATCTGATCGTGGTGTACTCAGAGGAATATCTCATTACTGAATCTGACTGTAGCGTCACTGAGAGACTCTTCATGCTTCTGGAAACTGACAGCAGTGTACAGGAGCTCATCAGAGGGGATTGTGGGTAATGATCCAGGATCTGAGAGATAATCAAGTCTGCTGTCTGCACATGATGACTGAATGCAGATAAAATATATTTTAAAATGAGAAAATATCTCATAAGCACAATATATATACAAACACACACAAACTGTAACTCACTACTGTATTTTTCTTCCTCTTTCTCTTGTCTGATGTTGAGATTCTTCCTAATTACCCAAAACAAAATGAATTGATCGGTAAGAGAAAGATAACCTGGAGATGTACAGCAGCATCTGAGACAGAAACTCATTGAGTGATTGAGATTTACTGAAGCAGCTCAGAGACACTCAAACTATTTAATTAAACGATTCAAGAGATAAATAACGAAACCAAGTATCACCTCGTCTCTTGTGTCTTAATTTGCACACAGTCAGAGTGAATCCACCGATCAGCAGCAGAATCACACACACACTAATAATGAAGATCACGGAGAAATCTGAGAATAAAACACATACTGAGTGTTAATTAATCTTAATGCATTAGGAACACGTTTGATTGATCAAATTAAACTAAATTATATATTATAGGGGAAAAAAGCACATTTTAGTCTCTCTTGTGCAGACTTGCACACAGCTCTACTTCTTCTCTCTGTTGAGTCTCATGTGGGTTTCCTGAATAAAGACCGTTAGTTCTTCGCAACCAAATTAAACTGAGACTCTGAACCTCCAGCTCATCTCTGTGCTTTTGATGTGAAATGAAAACTCCTTCTTCATCATGCACACTAAACACTTCCTGCAGTTATGAGCAATCCCAGATAGAAAAGTTCCTGAGGCCCAGATCAGGCCCACACCTGACACTTTCATCTGGCCTACATACTGTGTGGAATGATGGCCTTTGGGTGGTCCGCTCTTGTTTGCCAAAGTTGGGCCACAAGCAAGTCAAAGGAAGGCTCAATGTCAGCCATGAATAAACCAAATAAAGCAGAATTGGCCCAAATCTGTGCCACATTGATTTTAGATCACACACCTTGCTCTGGCCCACATACTGTGTGGAATAATAGCATTTGGACAGTCCGGTACTGTTTGCCAGATTTGGGCCTCAGGTAAGCCTTAGCATTGCTGCATGTAAGCTAGGGTGACCATACATGCCATTTTCCCAGGACGCGTCCTGGCCAGGATTTGTTTTGGCTTTGTTTTTCTCTGTTTTCATGCTTTGCTGAAGGTAATGATTGAAAAGTAGTTTGGCCAATAACATGCAAGCATTGTACATAATGGACCCATCATGGCGTGTGAGAAGGTGGGATCTACGGTAAAAGCGATGCAATTATGCGTACATATTAGGTGTGTTCGAGGTGTGAGCAGTGAGGCTCAGACCGATCAGTGTTTGACATCAAAGTACCTCGAGAGCGTTTCAAAAGCATAACCGTCTGTATGGAATTTTGATGTCATACCGGTCTGCACACGCAAACAAAGCCAAAACCTAGATATTTTAGGCAATATAGAAATCCTGGCCAGGACGCATCCTGGGAAAATGGCACATATGGTCACCCTACTGGGAAGCCAACCAAACACAGGTGAATCTCAATAAATTAGAATGTTGTGGAAAAGTTCATTTCTTTCAGTAATTAAAACTCAAATTGTGAAAATCGCCTATAATAACTAAATCCAATACACAGATGAAGTAGTTAAGTCTTAGGTTCTTTTAATTGTGTGATTTGGCTTCACAGTGAACCCAAAAACCAACCATTACTATCTCACAAATTCGAATATGGCGAAATCCAATCAGATATCAACTCAACCACTGCAAGTTTCATGAGCCTGACAAAATGTCTCTCAGTTGGTTCACTAGGTTACACATCATGAGGAAGACTGTGATCTGACAGTTGTACAGAAGACAAATCATTGACACCTTACAAGGAGGGTAAGCCACAAAATAATTGCCAAAGAAGCTGGCTGTTCCAGAGTGCTGTATCCAGATGTTAACAGAAGTGAGTGGAGGGACAAAGTGTGAAGAAAAAGAGGCACAAAACAACCGAAAGGGACCCAGCTAAATGCGGATTGTCAAAGCAAATCGATTCAAGAATTTGAGGAATTCACAAGGAATGGAATGAGGTGGGAGTCAAGGTATCAACGAGTCCACACAAACCGACGTGTCAAGGGATTTGGCTACAGTTGTCGTATTCATCTTTTTAAGCCACTCCTGAACCACAGACAACTTTAGAGGCGTCTTACCTGGGCTAAGGAGTAGAACTGGACTGTTGCCCAGTGGTCCCATTTTTTTTCAGATGAGAGCAAGTTTTGTTTCATTTGGAAACCAAGGTCCTAGAGTATGGAGGAAGGGTGGAGAAGCTCATAAACCAAGTTGCTTGAAGTCCAGTGTTAAATTTCCACAGTCTGTGATGATTTGGGGTGCAATGTCATCTGCTGGTGTTGGTCCTTTGTGTTTTTTGAAAACCAATGTCACTGAACTTGTTTACCAAGAAATTTTGGAGCACTTAATGCTTCCTTCTGCTGACCAGCATTTTGAAAATGCTGATTTTCCAGCACGATTTGGCACCTGCCCACACTGCCAAAAAAAACAAAAGCTGGTTCAATGACCATGGTGTCGGTGTGCTTGACAGGCCAGCAAACTCACCAGACCTGAACCCCATAGAGAATCTATGGGGTATTGTCAAGAGGAAAATGAGAAACAAGAGACCAAAAAATGCAGATGAGCTGAAGGCTACTGTCAAAGAAACCTGGGCTTCCATGCCACCTCAGCAGTGCCAAACTGATCACCTCCATGCCACGCCAAACTGAGGCAGCAATTAAAGCAAAAGGAGCCCCAAGTATCGAGTACATGTACAGTAAATGAACATACTTTCCAGAAGGCCAGCAATTCACTAAAAACATTTTTTTTATTGGTCTTATGAAGTATTCCAATTTGTTGAGATAGTGAATTGTTGGGTTTTTGTTAAATGTGAGCCAAAATCATCACAATTAAAAGAACCAAAGACTTAAACTACTTCAGTCTGTGTGCATTGAATTTATTTAATACACGAGTTTCACAATTTGAGTTGAATTACTGAAATAAATAAACTTTTCCACGACATTCTAATTTATTGAGATGCTGGCCATAATGTGGGCCACAGTTGATTTTAATTCTAACCATGGTCATCCACACATTCCTCATGTGGCCCCCATGCTGCATGGAATGGTACCATTTTGGCAGTGTTCCACAAGCAGGCCACTACACAGCCACATTTGAGCTAATAATGAACCAAATAAACCATAGATATACATTATCTGGGCCACAATAAGCCTTAAGTGAGTTATGCATCAACAATACTTCACATTGTAAAAATAAATTTAAAAATGTCCTCCATAAATAAGTCATCCAAATAAGTTCCAGATATGTGTCCTACTTGATAAAATCATCCCGACCCAAGTTATGCACAAGCAGCAATTAAAATGTCACAGATAAATATTCAAAGACACATTCCAATACTTTAAAAACTGTTCTTCACAAGTTTGAACTTAAATGATTCTCACTCAGACGCTACCTACACAGTAAGTCTGTGAGTGTCATAGCTACACTGTGTTAAAGATCGCACAACGAAGATGAAAGGTTATATGTCATATGTCTTTAATCCAACAAGGGAAAATACAAACACAATGTAGCACAGCAACATTTAAGACATGTAGACGTAAGACCAGACAAACTCACAGGCTACGTTCACACTGCAGTCGCATTGCAAAACATCTGACATGGATCGGAATTATTACCACATATGGAAGTGGCACAAATCAGAATTGAAAAGATTCTGGTTTGTGCTGTTCACACTGTCATGACAAAAACAGATCGAGTCACATGTGAGCAAAAAAAAAAGATTTGGGCCAAATTTGCCTGCAGTGTGAACGTAGCCATTGTGAACATACAGGAACTTAAACTTACCAGCCCAAGGGATACCATGAAAATGAATAGTCTATTAGTTCAATAACCTACCGTTCTGTCAGTTTTCAACTGTGATATTATAACAGTGATAAGAATTAAACTTGTATTGACTCTGAAGAATGCAGACGTCTTTTTGGGAGGAGCTGTTGCCATGGTGAATCATAATATCGGAGCTCCATTGATCATGGCTTTTCATAGTCGTGGTGCACATGCTAAACTCATGCCTTGTCCAAACACCCACACTTGCGGTCTTTGTACTTGACCACTTAACTACTTGTATGGCATATTTCCTGTATTTGGCCCAAGTGTTCAAGTGAGGATGAAGACCACAAGTGTGTGTCGAACTGTTCATTACCTGATGGGACACACTTGTAGTAGTGTAAAAATGCAAGTGTTTACATAGCTTAATTTAAATTTAAATACTTTGCATTTTAAAATCAACTTCTAAATGTCTGTTCAGTATTCCCTATAACATGACAATTTTAATTTGTGGTGCTTCTAATTAAGTGATAAAAAGCAGTTGCAAATGTTGTACAAAATAAATATCACCACTACTCATCTTTGCACCAATAAAACGTAAAAACACTGTTTTTATTTTATTATTATATTAATATTTAATGGAAAGGTTTCCGTGACCTCTCACGAGATCTCGGCCAAAAGTCTCATGATTTATTTCCAGAACATGATCATGATGGGATACACTTAGCCTTGAAAAGTGCTCTGGAGCGGTATTCGAGATATTGTGGATTTAGTATCCATTAAGGGCACTGCACTTCGGCATTTTTAAGACTTGTGGCAGTCTTGCACACGTCCTGTCGCGCGCACGCCACTTCACAGTGTGGCCAAGCCGCAAGTGATGGGTATTGGGACAAGGGGTCAGAGTCAACTACTCAGAGGTGATTGAAGAAATCAATTCAATGTTCTGACAACTGGAAAATCAAAAGTTTACCATCTCAGAGTAACGTCAAATCAGAGTTCAAGTTTGAATCAGAGTTGGTGAACCTCCACTATTGAGATGCGAACACCTGAACAGAATAATACAGTCAACACAACCAGGGAAACGGTGCAAAAGGAAAACCAAGATTCAAATTAACAGAAACCGTGACAGTAAGAGCTATCATTAAAGTGCACTTCTGTTTTTATGCTGCAAATTGGTCTGCATGGCTGTCGTCCCAGAAGGAAGCCTCTTCTAAAGATGATGCACAAGAAAGCCCGCAAACAGTTTGCTGAAGTGTGAGGGTAAGGTGAGGAGTACAAAGACAGTGGTCTTGCTACAGTCAAGCATGGTGGTGGGAGTGTCATGGTCTGGGGCTCCATGAGTGCTGCCGGCACTGGAGAGCTACAGTTCATTGAGGGAACCATGAATGCCAACATGTACTGTGACATACTGAAGCAGAGCATGATCCCCTCCCTTTGGAGACTAGGCCGCAGGGCAGTATTCCAACATGATAACGACCCCAAACACACCTCCAAGACGACCACTACCTTGCTAAAGAAACTGAGGGTAAAGGTGATGGATTTGCCAAGCATGAACATCCTCAAACGGAAGGTGGAGCAGCGCAAGGTCTCTAACATCCACCAGCTCTGTGATGTCGTCATGGAGGAGTGGAAGAGGACTCCAGTTGCAACCTGTGAAGCTCTGGTGAACTCCATGACCAAGAGGGTTAAGGCAGTGCTGGAAAAAAATGGTGGGCGCACAAAATATTGACACTTTGAGCCCAATTTGGACATTTTCACATAGGGGTGTACTCACTTTTGTGGCCAGCCGTTTAGACATTAATGGCTGTGTGTTGAGTTATTTTGAGGGAGTTATTTTAAATAAATAGATTAAGTAGAATTAAAATAGAATAGAAATAGCGAGTTAGAGGGTCAAATAAAGGTGGAACAGATGTGTTTTTAGTCGTTTCTTGAAGATGGCTAAGGACTCAGCTGCTCGATTGAGTTGGGCAGGTCATTCCACCAGGAGGGAACAGTTAATGTAAAAGTCTGTGAAAGTGATTTTGTGCCTCTTTGAGATGGCACAATAATGCGTTGTTCACTTGCAGAACGCAAGCTTCTAGAGGGCACATAACTCTGAAGTAATGAATTTAGGTAAATGGGTGCAGAGCCAGTGGTGGTTTTGTAAGCAAACATCAATGCCTTGAATTTAATGCAAGCAGCTACTGGTAGCCAGTGCAAATTGATGAACAGAGGTGTGACATGCGTTCTTTCGGCTCATTAAAGATTAATCTTGCAGCGGCATTTTGGATTAATTGTAGAGGTTTGATAGAAGTGGCTGGAAAACCTGCCAAGAGAGCATTGCAATAGTCCAGCCTGGACAGAACAAGAGCTTGAACAAGGAGTTGTGAAGCATGTTCCAAAAGAAAGGGCCTGATCTTCTTGATGTTAAATAAAGCAAATCTGCAGGACCAGAGAGTTTTAGCAATGTGGTCTGAGAAATTCAGCTTATCATCAATCACAACTCCAAGGTTTCTAGCTGTTTTTTAAGGAGTTATGGTTGATGAGCCTAACTGGATGGTGAAATTTTGATAAAGTGATGGGTTTGTTGAAACCACAAGCAGTTCTGTCTTAGCCAGGTTGAGTTGAAGGTGATGGTCCGTCATCCAACAAGAAATGTCTGTTAGACAAGCTGAGATGTGAGCAGCTATCATCGGATTATCAGGATGGAATGAGAGGTAGAGCTGATTGTCATCAGCATAGCAGTGATATGAAAAGCCATGTTTCTGAATGACAGACCCTAGTGATGCCATGTAGACAGAGAAGAGAAGGGGTCCAAGAATTGAGCCCTGAGGCACCCCAGTATTTAGATGTTGCAACTTGGAAACCTCACCTCTCCAAGATACCTTGAAGGACCTAATGGAGGCCAGGATGAAGTCTGCAGCCTGAGGTTTATCTAGCTTGATGTTGAAGTCTCCAAGCATAACTACGGGAGTACCATCCTCAGGAAAGTTTGAGAGCAGAACATTTAATTCTTCCACGAAGTTACCTAGTGGTCCTGGGGGTCTATAAAATGGATTTTAAAAGGGTGGGTAATAGTGACTGAATGTGATTCAAAGGAGCTGTGGATACTCAGAGATAGGAAAGGATTACATTCCAATCATTAGAGATAGCCGCCCGTACCTCCACCTCTTCCAGGTCAGACGGGGAGTGGGGACCAGAGAAATTGTTGGAGAGTGCTGCAGGTGTGCATTGTCCTCTGGTGTGACCACGTCTCATGTCAGGGCTGAGATTAGTCTTAACAGGACTGGTAACGAAAGTAATAAACATATGCTTGTTTCAGCAGACTGGCAATTCCAGAGCACATAGAAAAAGAAAGTAGTGTATTAGTAGACATAGGCAAAGTGCGCTGGTTGATAGGATTGCGCGGGGGGGGGCGGGGGGGGGGCGGATGCCTACAGTGGTGATGCTGGTTTGACAATAGTAAGATTTGGATAAAAAACTGAAACTAGAAAGGGAAACAAGTAGTAGGAAAGAGAATGATTTAAAAGCGATACGTATGTCCCTTGCCGGTGTCCCTGCTTGGTGGAGTCGAACGATATCGTAGTCGATGGTCTTTACACCCCTCTGTCTTCACACGAGGAGGGCTTCACACATGGGCTGCCGCAACCGCTGACGCGGTATATTAAGCTTTTTGTATTCGTCTAACAAAACTCAAATTGAATTCAGCTGGACACATTTTCCTGTTTATCACAACAAATGGCCAAGCAAAGCGCACGACACTGACACGGTACGCGATACAGTACGTGACCAAATACGATTATTTTGTCCGGGCCATAAGAAGGCCACCAGTGCCATATCATTGCCTTAAGTGGCCCACATCCGCATGCTATCTGGGATGCCACAAAATGAGATTCAAAGGTTTCTTAAGGAATAAATAAATTATATGGAAACTTTTATATGGCATTTTTAAGAATCACAAAAAAAAGGAAATGACAAGTTAGCATAAAATAACACGTTTGGAATAAAGCTCCAAAAAACTCAGAGACCCAGATGTGCAGTAGGTCAATCAATCCATCTAGTGAGTATAAATTACTATACTGATATTTAATTAGTTATGTGAGACAATAAAACACAAGTTTTAGTGCATTAAATTTAAGAGAAACAAAAACAATATATTAGACAATAATGACTTTAGAACGACCCTCTCAATGTCACACTTGAAGATCTGTAAGTGTTCATATTTGAAATCGCAAACAAAACAAAGTTATCTTACTTCTATCCTTATCCTTGCTGACATTTAAATGCACTTTAGTGATGATGTGAGCTCCACACCAGTATATCCCAGAATCCTCTTCTCTCAGATCAGTGATGTTCACAGTAAAGACTCCAGTAGATGCTTCATCACTGAAAGAGAATCGATCATCTCTGATCGTCTCCAATGAAACTCCATCCTTCACACACATGGAGGCTTCATGTGCTTTGCAGAAGCTTTTCTGATCTTCATCATGATGTTTGCACTGGATTGACACGTTGTCTCCTTCATACTTAGTCAAGTTCAGCTCTGGAAATGTTTACAGACACAAGAACATCAATTCACATCCGTAGTTTCACATATTCAGATGCAGAAACCTTCCTCACCCTTGTTCATGATGACAATCAGATGAGTGTAAAGATAACTGAGGTCTGTTTCTAATGTCACTGCACACCAGTATTTCCCAGCATCCTCTGCTGTCAGTCCAGTGATGGTCCCAGTGAAGACACGTGCAGTGACGTTATCATTCAGAGTCAATCTGCCAGTCTTGCTCTCTTTCTCTTCTCTCACAGTCTCACTGAGAGTATTTCTGTCTCTAGTGGAGCACTTCCCCTTACAGAGAGACTTTGGCTTTGATTTATAGATTGAATCATAAGGGCAGATGATCTCAGCAGATTCTCCTTCATGTCTCACTACTGGAGGCACTAAAAACAAACAAACATGGACATTTAACACAAATGATTCTGAATATACTGTGTTTACTACAGTGAAATCATCTGAATGGACTCACTGATGAGGTTGAGCTGAATTTTAGTGTTCAGGGAGATGAAAGTCAGATATGTGTCTCTGGTTTCTGCTCCACACCAGTAAACTCCAGCATCTCTCACACTCACATTACTGATGCTCACTCTAACAACTCTCTCTTCATTTCTCTCAGATGAAGGATTCATTTCTGTCACTTTAGATGAGCTGATGGTTTGGCAGATGTATATGATTATCCTCTATACAGAAATGAACTTCTTGTTGCTCTGGGATCTACAGTAGGTTGACTGTCTCCACCGTGATCAATTCGACACACTCTGTAGATATTTTGCATCTGCATCCCGCTCTATAAAAAAAAAAAAAAAAAAAAAAAAAAAAAATAAAAAAAAAAAGAAAAATAAAAAAAAAATAAAAAAAAAAAATAAAAAAAAAAAAAAAAATGAAAAAAAAAAAAAAAAATAAAAAAAAGAAAAAAAAAAACAAAAAAAAAAAATAAAAAAAAACAAAAATAAAAAAAAAAAAAAAAAAAATAAAAACAAAAAAAAAAAAAAGAATGAATTTTGAAATTAAAAGGAAAAATGACAAGAAAATCAAACAACGAATTTTATAGCAAGATACGTACTTGTTTGCTCCGGGTCTGAGGTGCAGCTAAGTTCAGTCGCTCACAGTATAGTCAATACTTCACTCGACCACCCTTATTTCCTGCATGCTGCACTGTCAGCCTCAAAAAACCATCAGCCCCCTGCTCTTGGTGGGCTCATATCAAGAACATCATCATTTCCATCCATGCCGCCTGAACCTCCGGGTTCTTCCGCTCTGAACATCCCGCTGATTCTGACCCGAGGTATTTGGGTGGTGTTTGGGTATGGGAGTGCACACGGGAGCAGCAACCACCTCCTGAGACCGCTCACGCGAGACAAACGCCCCCGTTACGGTCATCACAAATATTACTGCAATCAAGTGGGGAAGGAAAACCGACTGTAGACACTTTGATCTGGGTAGTTTGGTCTACGGGACCCTGACAGGTAATCATTTTTAGCAGATGTTTTTATTCAAAGCAACTTACAAATAAGAACAAGCAATTAACCAACAGGTCAGCAACATGTTTTGTATTTATGTTTTTAGTGCTGTGATAAATCCAGTCAGTGTAGTATCTACTTACTAATAATATGTAGATGAAAAGTGTTAATAATGGAGTAACTGTATGATTGTCTGTTGATCCAAACTCCACATAAATAAACTCCTCCATCATCTGGTGTCACAGCAGTGATTCTCACACTGAAGATGTGTTTATGTTTGTCATCAGAAATACTGAATCTTTCTTTCTTCTTCCATCTGCTGTAAATCATCTCAATGGAGTCTTTTTCTTCTTTGAATATAATCTTTACATCATTTATATGATTCTGTGAATATTCACAGCTGAAATTGGCAGTTTCTCCAATATTCATTGTCACTTTCTCTGACACTTCACAACATGAATCTGTCATTCACAAAAGAAATATATGGATTTACACAATTTTGAAATGATCAACAATTTTAATACATAAAGACTTTTAAAGTGGCTGACCTTCTTCCACATTCAAAGTCATATCAATCAACCACTGGCCTTCAACCTTAATCCTGTATGTTCCAGCATCTTGTGTGTTCAGTTCTCTGATGTAGATCATGAGCTTTCCATGATTATTGGAAAATAAAGTGAATCTTCCTTCATTAATCCACTGATCATGTTTCCTATTAATTAGTATTTTTGTATTCTGTAGCTTTCTCATGTATTTAGCATTGTCTTTGTGCCAAGGCTTCCATGATCTAACAAGAACGCTTCCTCCAGAATATCCCGTGACGCTAAAGCATCTCACTGCAGCTGTCAATCAGATTGATACTGTGATCAGAAAGCTGATGAACAGAAAACAGCATCATTACTGCAGTGATGAAAGAGAAAAGCTCTCACCTGAGATCAGGTAGAAAGTGAGGAATATGAGGAGGATCTTCATTGTGAGTTGAGTTCAGTCTTCTTTATGCTGAATGATCTCTGTGTGAATCTCTCTGTCTCTACATCTGTCTGCTTTAGTTACTTCCTCTTTATTCAGCTCTTTATCAGTAATGAGCAGCTTTACTGTATCCTCCCACCATCACCACTGACTGAACATCACATTAATCACACTGAAAGAGCACCACCTAGTGTGTAGAACATTGATTAAATGTTCTTGGTTATATGTCGGTCGCATTTGTACCTGGCTTCCATCTATAGTCAAGAGGTCAGTATAAGCCCTGGATTTTAATGGAAGTAGGTCGTCTGCAGTTACATGTAATAACTATAAAGTTCTCCAGGAAAGAGTAATTCAAAACCCTGTTGTGTGCCTATCATTCATCAGTATATCATTAAACAGGATATCTATTCCTTGAATCATAAAAAAACAGGGGAAAACAAATAATTTTTTTAAGTAAATATGTTAATTTATCAAAACAATATAATATAAACAGATTGCACCGTGTTCCCTTATAATTATCAAATTGACCCTTGTACACTGTTGACCCCTTAACCAACCCTTAAACCTACCCATACCACTAAACCTGTCCCTAACCTTACCCGTATCACACCTCATCAGCAGGAAAAGTGTTGTGCATTAACACAAGCTTTTAATCATTTTTAATACAGCGTTAAAATCATTTGCAGATTTTCAATAAGTGCTTGGTCAAATGTAATTGAAAGTTTAATGACATTTGAAAGCATTTCAACTTACATGAAATTATTTGTTTGAACATTATCTAATGTTTATTAAGTTTATTAGCAAACTTTAACAAGCACATTCTCACGTTTGTAACTCTTTGAATATATATTTACAATATCCTGAAGCATATCTATAATGTTTGAACTGATTTATTATAAAGTTTATATATAGTGTTACCACCTTATTTTATTCCATTAATCACACTGCAAGATCTCCATCTAGTGGAGTTTACGTTGTCTGATACGAGAGCTCATACAGGTTTTGAATGTTCCGATATCCACCTTTCCCTTCATGTGTAATTGCGTCGAACGCGTCCCTAGGGGTCGCTAGGGAATGCCTCGTCGTGACTCGGTCCTGAAGTCATACATTGAAAAAACACCGGACACACGTTGCCGGCGACAAGGCCATGACGTCACTACCGGTGCACTCATAGTAAAATAAGGCCACCGAAACAATCACCTCTTCTTCTCTTCACTGACTGTTTTGTTTGAGCGTGCGTTTCTGTGGAAGAGCGCTGCACACACATATTAGCGTACTTGTTTTGGGGCGAAGGCCTGCACCGATGTCTCCGAGGGTGCAATCGCGCGCACTCGGCTTTTTTTCCCAGTTTCAAAGCTCTGCTCTCATTTGTCTCTCTGTTCCGAGGACAGACGGCTATCCACTGCTTTCCCGCGGTTCAGTCCCCGCCGCTGCTGCTGAGACCCGTAGAGAATACTCGTTGGTATCGCCGGTGTATCTGGTCGATGTAGTTTAAGAGGGGTTTTCCCTCTCGCGCGATTAGTCCTGTGGCGACGTGAGCCTGCTGGAGGATGATGTATTGTCATTAACATTGTCCGATCCAAGGGCTAGTGCTCTGCTGGTGCGCACCAGAACAAAGAGGAATGTCTAGGAGGGCAAAGACTGAGCTAGAGAGCCTTCCAATCCCCTGCCCTGCGGATGTGAGCTTGTTGAAAAGGTATTGGGATCGCGCCAAACGGCGATGCTTTAGCTTGCCGTAAGCAGTTAAGAAAGGGACATGCGAGATCATCTCGTGAATCTTTTTCCTCCATAACCCTCCATCTCGGTGAGGTAACAGGTAAATTTAATTTAGCTCAAAGGGAATCATTTAATATTTTAAAGGGAACTCCACCATTAATATGCAAGGGAATTAGGACAGAGTCACTGTTTTACGGCTGATCACTGAGATGGCCAGTGAGTCATTGAACGAGCCGTATGACATCAGTTCTGCAATGGATATTTATATCCAAATTATAGTGAAAACACTATTAATTAGCATAGTATCAAGATCGGCAGTTTAAGACATTAATTTGTGAGCACAAAACACGAGATACTTCTTTTTTCAATATAAATAAGGCTTTATTGGATCAATCTAAGACAAATAAACTAATCTAACACACGCATTCACAAGTTGCAGAAAGAGATAAAGTGAGGAAATAATTAAAGAGAATGAAAATGTGAAAGCCCAAGTTTACAGCAATATGTGCCATGGTATAGATCTGAACAACCATCAATCAATTAATTAACCCTCGCACTGAGTTCCTCTATGAGGTTAAAATTTAGATTAACTGCCCCAGTTCAGTTTAGAATCTGGAGGTACTTGCTTTCCTATGTGCGGGGTTTCCTTCCTTGTCTGGCTGCCGAAAGGGGTTTCCCGAGGTTGCTAATTGGCTGGAAGCTCAGTCTTGGGAAGCCAGTGATTGGGCGTTAGCTGGCGACGCGGAGCTGTGGTCTGCATTTGAAGGGTAGACAGCACTCTTCTGGAAGATGCGGCGTTTCTGCTTAACTCAGAACACGAAACTCTCAATGGAAAAGAAAAGAAATTAAAGTAGTGGAATAGAAGTAAAGTTTGACGAGACCAGGTTGCGTTTCTCCTCATGGTTTTGGAGGATCTGCGTGTAAGCCAGAGCACACTCAAAGAGCTAAAGAAGCATGACTAGGAATTGAAAAGCTAAAATCCGCTGGCTTAAAACTCGAACACACAAGTCAACCGCCCAAAAGGCAAACGCAAAAGACCAAAAACGCTTAATGATGGTTCCTTACTCTTAAAAAAACCAGGCTGTTTTCACAAAAAAAAAAACACCCAATGGGTGTTTCGACCAAATTGTAGCTCGGGTGTTGCATGTTTCTCTTCCCATCCGAAAGCACTGGTTACATCATCATTCACTATGACCTGCGTTTTTTCTCTTTTTCCTCCCCGCTCTGGTGAGAGTTGGTTTTTGGGACGACGATTTCTATAATGAGGATATGATACATTTGACCAAGAATTTACTGGGAGAAACGTTTCAAGCATGAAAATTCAAACTCACACATACCAATCATGAATATGACCCCTTAAGCTCTTCAATAGTTATTAACAAAACATACACAATAAATAAGGCCTGAGGTTAACATTGGGTTAGATACTGATTGGGTTAGAATTATAGCAATGTTAGTATGCTTCCGAGGTCCTTTTAGTGTCCATTAGAATGCATCTTCCCCATGACATGACGTTTCTTTGGCATTCGGGGACGTAAGGAGACCAGAGATTAAAAGGTCGTGTAAGGAATTTTAGCGCCCTGTCTGTTCTTGTCGTGAAGTGGTGGGGCAGTCATTTTAACGGGAGCTGTGACTAGTAGTTACTATCTGTGTGTCATTATGCTGTGCGTCTCTTTGAACATTTATCTTGGTTACTTGCCCCAAATTTTACAATCTCCTTGGAATTGTCAATGTGTTCTTTTGTGTTAATGTTGAAAGCTGTTCTGTGAACGAGTTTGTTAGGCTTGCTTCAGACTAGCTAGGGTCTGATTTATGACATCCTGTTGTCTGGGGCCTCTGTGGAATTTTTGTGACTCATCGTGCCTCAACTCGGTTTTGACCAAAACTTAGATTGTCTGATATCGGTCCTATATCCGCCAGGTGAGCCATCTTTCTTCCTGTTTACCCATACGCGATTGAGACGAATGGAGAGCCGTTTTTTTTTCCTAAACGCATCCACGATTCCTGCAAAGGAGTATCCACATGCGAGGCGATCGCGAAAGCAGTTACGAAACATGCCCCTATAAAGACTCTGGCCGCTATCTCTCTATGGTTGAGAAGGGAACGCCTCTGTTAAAGCTCCCATCGCTTGACAGCTCGCCGAATGCCATGCTACCGCAAGCAGCAGGCTGCTGTCGCTTCATTGCAACACATGGTTGGCATGCTGCGCCACATATCAGGCTGACCCTGAACCTGGATAAAGGAGGTCCATCTAAGCCCGAACAACCCAGGGGTCCTAACAACACAGAAGGTTAGTGTTGCGACTCGTGCTCCTCCCCCGCCCGCGAGTAGGGGTAGGAAGAATCGCGGGTCAAAGGAAGGTAGGTAAAGACCTAAAGGATGTGATCCAGACAAGGCGTCAGCACTTTAGTCCGGATCAGAGTAATACGTAGGTATCCACTCTTTCCCTCAGGGGATGTAACATCTACCCTTTTCTTCCCCTCCCTAATTCCCCTGTAACCACCATCTCCACCTGACCAAGGTTAGGTGGGAATTTCCTGCATTACAATCTCCTATGCTGGACCTATGATGTTTAGTTGGTTCTATGGCTTCATAGCGACCACCTTACTGAGGGTCCGGACCAGAGGTTTCTTAGGACGGGGCTCCGACGCGGGAACCATGGTGTGTGAGTACGATCCATTTCTAAATATATATATATATATATATATACTATATATATATATATATATATTATAATGTAAAAATTATAATATGTGTGTATTTAATCGCTGGCTGGGTGGGTGTGTAGAACCCTTCTGCTAGTTTTCTTTGCAGTGTTTCCCGGGACCTGTGTGTTTCGGTCCCTTTCTAGGGTAGGTCCTCGATAAGCACCCCCCTCTGTTGGATTCAGAAACCAGGTGCTCGACTCGCAGTGTTACCTCACTCGTCGATATTATGTCCATTGAATAACCGTTTTCCGGCTTCATATTTCCTGGATCTCGGGCCAGATCACGCTCTGCGGGAGCCGTCTTGGTCATCAGGCCCCCCGGCACCCCTGCAAAAATTTCCTGAATATCCGGCTGTCTTACTGCTTTTCAGGCTGCCCCTGTCTGGTCTACTCTATCGAGGTCACCCTGAAGGGCCTTCGCCGAGTCACCAGATATCCCCTCTGGCTGTAGGCATCGACGGGAGTATAGTGGTCATTTTGCGAGAAACCTTCTGTGTAATGCTGTCCTCAGCAGTGCGCCCCTCACTTAGAGGTGTATTTGAGCTTGCCTCGCCTGTTGCCCAGTACTTCGGGGTATGCTGTAACAGATCTTGAAAACTCTAATCCATACTATGGTAAGTGCACACTTTAAGCTTTGCGCACTTTTCTACAAAACCACATAAGTGGTAAGTGTGCACGTATGCTTTGCCCACTTTTCTGAATTCCTGTATGGTAAGGGTTACACGTTATTAACCTTGTTCCCTTTCTCCGAGTTGGTTTAGACCCCGGTACCTTGGGCTCCACTCATCTAGTGTGTCTCTGTCGACACACTCTGAAATTATCGCTCCCCTCACCATTGAGGGTTTTTGTGAGTATGGTGTTTTCTTTCGAGCGTTTAATTCTCTCTGATGAGTTGGATTCCTCACTCCATGGGCTGTCTTCGTGGTAGTATTGAGCAGTGCTCCCATTATCAAAGGGTTACCTGGAATGAGAAACATTATTCCTCTGAATTCAGAGTTCTCCTCTCACATAAGAAGTTGAGTTCTCTGTTTTTCCAGAACACCTGGAACCAGCAGCATCAGGCGAAATAGGCCCTTCCTCTGCTTCTCTATATACGCCGAGGTGTTGCTACAGCAGTCGCTTACCCTTCTGATCTACACGTGCTGTAGTCAGCCCTACTCCGTTGAGAGCGGGTTGTGCTCCCTCAGCTATGTAAACCCTACGCTAGCCGTTCCAGCATGGAAACACGCTGTAGCTAAACTCCCTTCTCCGGACTGCGACCTAGGTGTTTTTTCCCTCACTAGTAAATATCGCTACTGTTCCACTTTGGAACTGCTCAGGTCGAGCCTCCTCGTTTGAAGAACAAGGCTTTTGCTCCCGCAGCTAAGTAACTCTAGCTGGTCCACCTTTGGAAGCTGTATGTCGAGCTCCTCTCGTCGATGAAGCGGATCTGCCACTCTCATCTACATATTCTTGTGACCACTCCAGCATTTATAAGCCTTAAGACAAGTTGATACTTCATTCAGCTAGCTTTTTGGGATACACCTTTCCATCGAATGGCTGCTCTTTCAGATTGCCACGAGAACGGTAGTGGCTAAAACATGTTATGGTCAGTGTGCCGTGCAGTCCTTTGTACACTTGCTAAATCCCAATGTTGATAATTCTCACGCCAGTACTCTGCGTCTTTTCTAGAATCCTTAGGGTAAGAGCTACGCGCAGCAGCTTCGGCTCTTCTGATTCGGTTAAAACCCGGTTCCGCCTTGGGCAGCACATCCCCCCTAGTATCCTCTGGAGTACCTACTTTCACAGGGTGTTTCACTAAGGGGTCCTGTTGAGAGCACTTCCTTCACATATACAGAGCGTGCGGAGCCCCCTGTGTTATGCCAAGACTATTATGAGTCCTCGGCTCTTGGTCCGTATTCCCTTTAAAGGAATGCTATTCCTTGTTTCCAAGCCTTGAGCTCTTAACGCCTGGTCCCAGGTCTGCCCTAACAGTTCGTTTTTGGGGTTCTGTAGCCCTAGGCCTTGTGGCCATAGGGAACAATTTCACTGACCGCCGTCTACGTTCCCAGGGGCAAACTCCCATGGCAATATGGTAGTTGAGTTGCTTGCTCTCGTCCATGGTTTCTGTCATGCACTCCCTCAGCAATGGCGGCGTGGGTAACCGTTCCCCGACGACCCCTAAGGAAGCAGTCGAAGTCCATGAAGGGAACGTCTCAGTAACTTATTTACCTGATAGGACGAGACACTGTGTCCTCTAAGTTTTTTTTGCCATGCTTCGGACGCAAGCTTCAGACTAAGAAGTGGATGATGTGTTCTCCCGGTGCCCATTTATAATGTAGTCACACTGGTAGTGACGTCATGGCTGTCGCCGGCCAACGTGTTGTTGGTGTTTTTTCAATGTATGCTTCAGACACGGGTCACGACGAGGCATTCCCCATATCGACACCTAGAGGACGCAGTGTCTTGTTCCCTACTCAGGGAACCATGGTTACATAAGTAACCTGAGACGTTTTTCCCGTAAGAGCGGGTGCTAACATTTGTAAATTTAATGTGTCTGGCTTCCATTTTTTCATTCGCTTTCCACATTTAGCTGTACAAAACAACTTGTTTTGATGTGTGATATTGCAAACTGGCGTCTTACCATATTATTGGAATGTATTATCTTAATTATGAGCACACTGGTTTGCAGTGCAAACAGTTTTACAGTTTACTGCACTTTGTTATTCTTCTCTTATTTCCCTACAGCCGCTAATGAACCGGAAGTCGCGAAAAGAACAGTCACCCAACGGCTAACTTCCACATTGATAAATAAGGTGGAAAAGGACAAATGACACTGAAGCAATTCAGATCAGTATCAGCGTTTTTTAAATCTCCCACTAGAGGCCAACTGTGCACATAAGTTCACTGAGGTCCCCTAGAGTCTGTACAACAAGGCACTCTTGGAAATGGAAAAAAAAAAATCTGATTTGGATTTTTGACATTTGTATTAGTTGTAAAAAAAAATTTATGAGGAAACAGACCATTAGGCTTTTGATGTGTTTGGATAATTTATACATAAAAACCAGTAATAATATGATAGGTTTGTGGATTCAGCACCATGGACAGCAGCTTCAGACAAACTTCAGCGTCATTGATGACAGCTGAACATGAGTTTATCTGCTTCCTTCCCTTCACTTTGACTTTGAGCATAAGAACATCAGCATTAAAATAATGGCTCTATGTAATTATCAAATATTAGGCCAACGTTTCATTCCTCCAGATTCATTCTTAGTTTTTGAACAAACAGGAGGCGAGTAAATCAGTGTCATTTATAATTAATCAAACCAGAACACAAGAAAATAAATGTATGTTCTCTATCAACCACCACACAATAGTGCATAAAACTAATTTTAATGAGACCAAGAAATGTAATGTTTAGTAGAAATGTAACATTACTTCAATTATGCCACTAGATGGAGCCAGAGGTTTCAATAAGACAGCTGGTTTTGCTTTTACTGTAGCTGCTGCAAAACTATAATAACAAATGCAATGGGGAGCTGGAAACAAACACTATCATTCAATAATAGTATATATAACAGATTCAATAGAGGTCGTCTGCACAGCCTACAAGAACACAAATAAAAATAAAGGATACTGTAATTTTGTGTTTACAGTCTGATCAAGTTCTCAGGCATTATTCTTTCACAGACTATAACAAATGCAGTGTCTTTATTGTATATCCTTAAAATGCACTTCCCTAAATAATCTTGACAAAATAAGTGCTCATCCAGTGTAATATATTCTGAAAATTAATATTGTTTGAAATTAATCGTTTTGATATCTCAGCACGTTAGAGTATGGTGTTTAATATAACAATGCATATACTGTATAATTAGAAACTTGCATAATGTATTTTAGTCATGTTGTTTGAGTTTAAGATAATGTGAGGTTCACGAGCCTCAGCGCGACCGTTAGTTAAACCACTGCTCAGAAAATACCATATAAATACGTTTCGTGGTGTGTCTGCAAGTCTTCTGAAGCCGTGAAAAAGGTCCGTGAGAGAAACAGATCCAGATTTAACTCATTACTCAAAGAAATCTTGTTCTAGCTGATCTGCCTGTTTATTCATTTGACGATTCACCCGCGAACTTTGTTTTCATTCAAACAGAAGCGCAGCTCCATATAAGGAGAAAAGGGAGGAGTCGAAGCTGTGCTTAAATCTCATTGGCTCTCGCGCGTGAGTGTCGTGCCATATGTGAATACTTACGATCTAAATAAGAACTGCAGGTTCTGTGTGCCATAGTCATAGTGGATCACAGTCGACACAACAACAGTTCAGACACCACTGTTTAATTTCCCGTTTCAAGCACTGATGTATTATTTCAGGTCTGATTTCAGGAGAGGCTCCAGTGCGACAGAGCAAAAGGCACTGAGGCATTCTATATTTAATAATGCATTCTTATGTGTTTATTACTACAGTCGGTTGTACTTGTTGTACTAGCAAAAACAATTCTGAGCTTCCTTCAAGTAAGAGAATCAGATATCTACAATAAAAACTCGGAGAAAGAACTATTTATAATGATTTTTATTTTTCAAATATTCCACACATTTACAGCATCTTTATTACGGAGTGGAACATTTATTAACAGTGGGTACTTTAGAACTAGTTCCTGTTTTTATCACACATGCAGGGGCTGAAGGACGTGGGTTTGACCCAAATAACTTAAACACAAAAGAGAAAAGAAAAGAAAACCACAAGCTGAAGAGCAGCACATGTTGATGAGCACAGTAATAAAGCACCCTGCAAACACAAAGCACTGAGACATTTACAAGCAAACATTTTCACACTTTTTCTCAATTCATTATTTCAGTAAATGTTGCAGATGAATAACTGAATGAGCAGCTCTTAGTCTTTATTGTCTTCTGTTCACAATAAATGTGCATCTTCTGTCTCTCTGTGTTCATGTGTCTCGCTGTGGGTTTCCTGAATAAAGCTGTTTAACCTTCGCACTCAAACTAAACTGAGACCCTGAACCTTCACCAGTTTTCTGTGGCTTTGAGATGGACAGAAAAACAGCTTGTTCATCACACAAACACAAAAACACCTCCAGCATTTGTGAGAAACTTTGAGACAGAAAACATGTCATTTTCAAGTCTCTGAATATTACAATAACAACAAATCATTTGAAAAAAATGCTAATTATTACTGTTAATTTGCATGTACTGTGGATATTTAGTTCAGGCCTGAGAGTAATACTAAATAAAATTATTATTTGGACTCGGACTCAGATGTTCTCCTTTGCAGAAAGTACAAACTTTTCTCATTGTCTTTCATGATAATAATTAGATAATCATGCTTTTATACTGTATTTCTGTATATTTCTCTGATAATGTTGATTTCATCAGTATGGAAACTAGATTCAGTCACTGTCTGTGTTAAAGCTGTTAATGCGAGTCAATGCCATGCAATGATAATGTTTGACAATTCAAATATAATATAAAAAATGTAAATAATAATTGATTCTCTGATTCTACAACTTGAAAGAAGAGCAATAATACAACAATAATAACAAGAAATAATAGCAAATAAAACATGTTTATTTTTCAATTAATAAAATATATGATTCTATTTTAAAACTCTTATATCAGAAAAATGACAAAGAGCAAGAAATGTGTCTTGCATGTACAAATCTAAATATTCAGAAAGATGAGAAAGAGACATCTGAACGGCTTTAAGAGCTGCTATTAAAGTCTTTATTAACTGTTAAAAGCTGCTGTGTCTATATGTGGAGTGGAAACTTTACAGTATCTTCTAGAAGTGTTACTCAGGGGTTTATTTCCTGTGTTCATCACACCCTCACATAAACTGACATGAGAAACTATTTTAAACATGCGAAAGAAGCAACAAGATGATTCACAACATGATTCACAAACTGAACTGAATGACCCTCATCAAACCAAACAACTGCTCAACACTCAATTATGGGTTTCAGAAATCATAATTAACATTTTTATCAACAAACTGTGAGTGTAAACAAACGTATATATATATAACATATATTATATTATATTATAATCATATATATATAATAATATATCATCATAGTTGATTTTTAAATATTGGTGTAACGTGTGATGATCTGTTAAGTGAGTTAGTTGAGTGTCATGCGGTGACTGACTGCAGCGTAATCAGAGTGAATCTCATCCTTACTGAATCTGACCGTAGCGTCACTGAGAGACTCTTCATGCTTCTGGAAACTGACAGCAGCGTACAGGAGCTCATCAGAGGGGATTGTGGGTAATTCATCATGATTCTTCATTTGAGCTGATCCAGGATCTGAGAGAGAATCACATGAATCAGATCAACATCAAGCAGCATCTGAGACAACTCAAAGATACATTTTACATCTGCTGACAGTGAGCAGATTGAAGCAGCTCAGAGACAGTACAAAAACTAAAATACCTCAATTTAAGCACATGCAAAATTATGTTTCAACAAATAAAACCAAGGATCACCTCGTCTCTTGTGTCTTAATTTGCACACAGTCAGAGTGAATCCACCGATCAGCAGCAGAATCACACACACACTAATAATGAAGATCACGGAGAAATCTGAGAATAAAACACACACTGAGTGTTAATTAAAGAGATACACATAAATGAAATATATAGAGACGTTGGCTTTGATTTATAGATTGAATCATAAGGGCAGATGATCTCAGCAGATTCTCCTTCATGTCTCACTACTGGAGGCACTGTGAACAAAGAACAGCTAAATTGTACATTAATTATTGTGCTTATTAAATATTTCTGTATTTGGTATATAAGGTCAACCATTAAATAATTATTAACCAACAATTGAAGTGCTCAGGTTCCTCACCATGTCTGAGGTGCAGCTGAAGTTCAGTGAAGCTCTCAGTATAGTCAGATACTTTCACTCCACACCTGTATGTTCCTGCATCTGCAGCTTTCAGCTCTCTAAAAAACACCATCAAGACTCCTGCTCTGGTGTCGTCATATAAAGAAACATCTCCATTCTCCATCCATTCATCCTGAACTCCTGGATTCTTCCTCTCTGAACATCCGTCTGATTCTTTACAGATGTATTTTGGGTTGGTTTTGTATTGAGGATGTTCACACTTGATCATCAAACCACCTCCTGAGGAGCCGCTCACTCTAGACACACCCACTTTAGCTGTCAATCACAAATATCATTACATTTTAAGCAAACACAGATTGTAATTTGTTTTTGCAGGTTTGATTAATTTTGTTCTACTTACTAATAATATGTAGATGCACAGTGTTAATAATGGAGTAACTGTATGATTGTCTGTAGATCCAAACTCCACATAAATAAACTCCTCCATCATCTGGTGTCACAGCAGTAATTCTCACACTGATGAGTTTTTTGTTTCTGCAGTCATATCCACTGAATCTTCCTATCATACTCGATGTGTACATGTGTATCATCTCTTCAACAGAGTATGTTCCTTCTTTGAATATGATTTTTGAGTCATTAATATGATTCTGTGAATATTCACAGCTGAAATTGGCAGTTTCTCCAATATTCACCATCACTCTCTTTGACACTTCACAACATGCATCTGTCATTGATATGATAAAGAAATATATTTTACATATACACTATATAGAGATTTAATAATCAGTAATCAGACTACACAAAGAGGGAGTTCAAGGATTTAATTATTTGAAAAGCATTTTTAAAAGACATGGTGGCTCTACTATAGTGGTCCAATTTAAATTGATTCATTTATCTGAAATGCATATTCTTGGGAGAAACAGACACAACTCAAACTTGCCAGCATAAAAAACGAAACAGCAAAAGATTTGTAACAATCTCAAGGAAAGATTACCATTACCAATTATAAATGGAAAAATGCTGCTTTAACATTTTCATGAGTGGAAATTTTTTGTAAACTAGCCTGTCTAGAGTAACTTTTTTAATGTCGAATCTGATTCACTGGATGGCTCAGCACATGAGATGAATGCTTTTCATTCATAAAGTGACATTTGCACTGTAAAAGTTTATAGTTATTCTGTATTATCTCGGTATCTGTTATATAAAATAAACAAACCAGGTGCTTAAAAAAGGCCATTAGAATCTTCGCTTGCATTAATCGGAATTACAGACACTGAACAGACATGCTAAGTGTAATATGCAATGTTTCGTTGATTAATAGATTTTTGAAGCGCGCATTTGAAATGTTAACTTTAATTACGTTACTTCTGTGACTATTTAGATAACTGTGGCACAAAATAAACAAAAAATTATGAGCTTGATAATGTCGTCTGAATATCGCCTGTCTGATTGATTACGATCCAGCGTGTCTTCCTCTATATTTCTGCCATTTTGTCAGAATTGTTGTGAGATTAAAAAGATGAAAAACTTGCAATAGTAAGACTAAAAGACTGCATTGTGAGATATAAAATGATAATTTCCAAGAAAAAAGTTGCAATTGGGTCAGATTTTTTATTCCGTTAAAAATAAATAAATAAATAAATGTGAATACTTCCATAGTGAAATACTGAAATATCTGATGGTACACGGTACTGGGAAAAGCTTAGACACAGATGAAGGTCCTGCATTTTAGGGGGTGAGGCTGAAATGATCAATGGTAAAAAGGGTCTCGAAGTGCCTCTGCTACACAAAGACTATACTATAAAAAATATTTACCTTCTTCCACATTCAAAGTTATATCAATGATCGATTGGCCATCAAGCCCAACCTGGTATCTTCCAGCATCTTGTGTGTTCAGTTCCTCTGGTGTCGTCATATAAAAAAACATCTCCATTCTCCATCCATTGATCCTGAACTCCTGGATTCTTCCTCTCTGAACATCCGTCTGATTCTTTACAGATGTATTTTGGGTTGGTTTTGTATTGAGGATGTTCACACTTGATCATCAAACCACCTCCTGAGGAGCCGCTCACTCTAGACACACCCACTTTATGCTTAATATGCAGATGAACAGTATTAATAATGGAGTAACTGTATGAGTATCTATTGATCCAAACTCCACATAAATAAACTCCTCCATCATCTGGTGTCACAGAAGAAATAACCACAGTCATGAGTCGTTGATCTCTTTTATCAGAAAAACTGAACCTTACATTCTTTCTCCGTGTGCTGTTTATCATCTCATCAATGGAGTTTTTTCTTTCTTTGAAGATGATCTTGTAATAATGAATATGATTCTGTGAATATTCACAGTTGAAGGTGGCAGTTAGTCCCTTATTCACCTCCAGTGTCTTTGCCACGTTACAGCAAGAATCTGTCATTTACATAAGAGAGCATATTTACAGACTGTGCATGTGAGATTTTTTTGTTCAGTAGTTTTGAGGAAGGTACTGGGCTGGATATACCGTTAAATAGGATGACCAACCGACCTCTTACAAAAGCGATTTCTAAATAAGTTCTATGAGAACTGCCTTCTAAAAGAGCAGCATCAGGTACATTAACAAATGGTTGATCCCTTTACAGTGGCCTAGTGAAAATATAAATTCACAGACGAAATTCAAAACTTCCTGCACTTTTTCCCGGTTGGGTCTGATGTGCAAAGTACATCCATGCCAATGGCAAAATAAATGTGCAAATTATTTCAGCAAAGCACAAAACATCTGTCGATGGAGAGTGTTTGTCTGCTAAGTTAATTGGTCGGTAAGCGTTAATTTTGCTAACATAGTTAATGCATTAACTAATAATGAATCATTTAGTCAATGCATTAAATTAACTAATAATTAATATTAATAAATGCTGTAATGATCTCGACTTGTCACTTTTTTTAATGTTCAGCCTAAATTAACGTTAGAATTGAAATCTACTGTAAATATACTGGAGGTGTTGCTAAGTAGTATATACTTCAAATAGTATATTTTGCATGTATTTCATAGGTCAAAATTACTCACCAACTAACACATCCAAATTTATTTCAATAACCTCTGAACCTGAAATCCCAATCCTGTATCTTCCAGAGTCCTGTGCATTTAGTTCCCTAACGAAAAGCATGATGTGTTTGTCTTTGTTGAGATACAGAACAAATCTTCCTTTATTAATCATCTGATCTTCTTCATTATTGCGTATTATTGTAGTCCACACTCTGTGGGTCTGTTTTTGCAGATATTGAGTGTTACTGGTTGAAGACCTCCCAGAATCAACAAGAACGCTTCCTCCAGAATATCCCGTGACGCTAAAGCATCTCACTGCAGCTGTCAATCAGATTGATACTGTGATCAGAAAGCTGATGAACAGAAAACAGCATCATTACTGCAGTGATGAAAGAGAAAAGCTCTCACCTGAGATCAGGTAGAAAGTGAGGAAGATGAGGAAGATCTTCATTGTGAGTTGAGTTCAGTCTTCTTTATGCTGAATGATCTCTGTGTGAATCTCTCTGTCTCTACATCTGTCTGCTTTAGTTACTTCCTCTTTATTCAGCTCTTTATCAGTAATGAGCAGCTTTACTGGCTCCTCCCACCATCACCACTGACTGAACATCACATTAATCACACTGAAAGAGCGCCACCTAGTGCAGTTACACTGTCTGATACTGAGAGCTCAAACAGGTTTCATGTTCTCGATATAAGTACAAATGACACAGAATCAATTTGATTGCATTATTGAAAGCTTCCAGAGGGCGCCAGTATAATTTACATCAGTGGATCTCAAACCTGTCCTGGAGGACCCCGCCGCCCTGCACATTTTGTATGTCTCCCTCATCTATCACACCTGATTCCACTCATCAGCTCATTAGTGGAGACTGCAAGACCTGAAGTGGGTGTGTCAGATATAGGGAGACATACAAAATGTGCAGTGCTGGGGGTACTTCATGGAGAGATTTGAGAACCACTGATTTACATGTAAAAAGTCTGGAGGGCCTCCATAAACTTAAAACGCAGCTTCAAGATTAAAATAATTTAAAGTGCCCCTGACTCCCCTTCAAACCACATTTCTGGGAGTGCCTTTGGGAAACTACAGTTTTAAGGAGAAAATACTCAGCAATGGTGTTGATTAATGGATTGGCACATTAATCTAAACATTTATCTCAAATCTAAAAGTATATTAATAACACCTCATAAACAAATACACAACATAAAAAACTTGATTTTCACTACAGGGGGACTTCATTTAAATAAATTAAAACAACAAAACATGATGAAACTCCTAAAAATGCAAGAGATATAGTACAAAATATAACACATGCAACTAACATAATTCATACATCAGGGAATGTGTTGAATCACAAAGGCTGATCCACTCTCATAAAGAACATCATGAGCGACTTCATGTCTTTATTAAATAGAATCATCTTTCAGTGTCTCGGGGAAATCAAAAATGCATCTGATACTTTTGTTTTGACATTTATACTTTGATATTTTGACATCTTTCTCAGCTGTAAGAAACCACTCGGTTGTAGGTGGAAACATTTGATCTGACTTGCAGGATAAATACTTTATGTCTATAAAAAATAATATGAATCTGGAAGATTTTTCGATTACTTATTTTTTTAAATGACGTCGATTTGATATTGATTCTCAAAAGCCGCGAATCGATCTTTTCCGGGATTTATTTCAGCACACATTTAAAATAAGATCTGATTAACGTGGATCTTATCATTAGTCTTCTCCACTAGATGTCACTCTTATTTACCTTGCGCGATGCTACAACAGAAAGCCTGTCATACATTCAGCGCTTCTCATGGCCATACCCGTGATTCGCAAAGCTCAGGTGAAATGCTATAGTAATAATATAAACCTGCGGAAGCATTTGATATCACGCATAAGGCGCCATGATTTCCGCAATGAATGAACGGCGGGGCGCACTGTTTTGTTTACTACACACTTACTAAAGCGCGGATGACGCTCGCGGTGTTTTCAGCTTCTGCCGTCTCACGATATGATGATATGAACACGCATGTCATCTCCAGCTGCTCTGAGACTCACTTCATTAGCATTTACCGTTTCATTTGAGAAAACTACCGTCATATCACAAGTTCTTCACGGCAACCCGTTAACATAAAAGTTTAGTTTAATGTTAAGAAACTGTCAGAATATATTACTATTTAGCAGTCTTAAGAATCAATGCTACTACTGCTAATAAATATGAATAAATCTTTATTTTTAAAGGAATAATCACATCTGTTTTCTTTTTAATTTTAACAGTAAACCTCTGTTGTGCAGCACTGTTTGCCAAAAAATAAAAGGGTTTAAATTTATGATTCGGATAAATTAAATTCCTGTTTATGCCGTCAAAGGACTGCCAGAAAAAGGAAGAAACATGTATAGTGGCCTATATTGTTTAAAAAAGGCCCATCCAAAACCATAAAGGTAAGGTTAAAATACAGGCTGTGGCTAATTTATTGTTAATCACCTATTGTAAACTGCGTTACGGTTCATTTTTTTTTAGAAATATCAATAGCATTTGTATTAAAACTATATTCACTGAATGTATCAAAAAAATCGAGAATCGAATCGAATCGGGACATCTGAATCGATACCCAGCCCTACTGATGACGGTTCAACAACACGATCTGGACAAAGAGCGACATGCTGAGACTTGAGTTCATCTGCTTCCTTTCCTTCATCTTTAACTTTGGGTTTAAAACATCTTCATTGACTCTTTCATTTCTTCATCGACTCTTTCATTTGAAACTCATGTAAATCAGTGTGATTTATAATTCCTCAAAACAGAACATAAACATGCACCATCAACTACCATAACATACTGAAAGATCATTTCAGCAAAACCAAGAAATCTAACAGATATGAACCCATATTTACCATTAGATGGAGCCAGAGGTTTCAATGAGACGTTTGTGCTCATGTTTACAATCTCAGTCAAGTTGATGCTCCCAAACTGTTTTTTTTTTTTTGTTCACAGAATGTGTTAGTTCAATACATTTGTTTTCTCTTTTTCAATTATATCCCTAAAGGCATTATATGAATAAATCCACCGTCTTATCTCCATTTTGGGTATTTTTTTTTTTTTTTTTTTTTTTCTTTTTTCCCAGCAAGTTTTAGTGTAAAATGCTTAATATACTAATTTATATACTGTATAAGGAGGAATTTCAGAGTTTATCTTATAGTCATTTAACAGTGTTTCACAGTTTTAATTTGTAAATATATTGTGAGACATTCAAGAGCCTCAGTGTTCATTCAAATGGACGCGCAGCGCCATATAAGGAGAAAGAGGAGGAGTCGAAACTGCGCTTAAATCTCATTGGCTCTCGCGTGTATCGTCGTCGTGCTGTATTTTAATATTCAGAATCTAAAATAAGAACTAAAGGCTGCATCTCTGTGGATGAGATCAGAGCCAGAAACAGATGCACATACATTATGAATCGTTTACACTTTTTTATTTTTTTTATTGAGGATGTTTGTGTTATTTAATCACATAAACTATATCTGCAAAATACATTCAGCAAATGGCTCTGAACTGTTGGACTTCTGTAGTATTAGAAAAACAATCAGACATTTTATTATGTGCACTTATTTATGACTGCAGTTGGTTGGACTTTTTTTGAAATGGTACTTTCCTCTGGAAGACCGGACTAAAACCTTCTGAAGTGAGAGTTGGGGTATATTATAACTATTTTTATCTTTCATATATTAAACAAATTGACAGCATCTTTTGAGTGGAAAGTTTGTGTCCATCTTGACTCAAGAAACCATTGTTTTTATCATACCTGCGGGTGTCTGAAGGGCTTCTCGATTTGGCCCACAGAAGATAAATATAGCAAAAGAAAACCACAAGCTGGAGAGCCTCTCATGTTGATGAACTTTATCACACTGACCACAGTATTAAACAACCCTGCAAGCCCAATGCACCGAGACGTCTACAAGCAAGTCACTTTATGCTAGAAATTAAAAAGAGAGGGTTAAGACATTTTTCTGAAACTACACTTGTGATTTTAAAAGTCAAACGTATGTCTCGAAATCTCGAAAACGTTCAACTGTACAGACTCATGCAGTATTTTCAAAAACAACAACAACCTTTTCCTTTCCCTGTCTTCTCCCTCATAATATCACACCACATACTCAACTTATTCAGCACCAGAAACTGGCATTTCACATTAGGTAATGCTGAATTCAGAAAAGCAAGCTGGCATATTACTCTTACTGCCATAAAAAGATGCATTATTATGCTTCGACTTTGCCTAGAGAGATAATAATGATGATAATTGTGGGCTCATTGTTTTGATTTAGTTTGACCGGTTTATGAAGGTAAAACTGTCAAATCAAACATGGCTAATTTGTTGATCATAAAAAGTTTTTCAGGTTTGGTTGAAGGTGAGTAACTGAATGATCAGCTCTTATAATCTTTATTGTCTTCTGTCTCTCTCTCTGTGTTCATGTGTCTCGCTGTGGGTTTCCTGAATAAAGCTGTTTAACCTTCACACTCAAACCAAACTGAGACCCTGAACCTTCACCGGGTTTCTGTGGCTTTGAAATTGACGGAAAAGTGGCCTGTTTATCACACAAACACAAAACACCTCCAGCATTTGTGAGAAACTTTGAGACAGAAAACATAATACATAATCATAGCATAAAAAGTAATTTCAGGTCTTTGAATATCTAATAACATAAATTGTTTTAAAAATAAAATTACCTTTCAGACGAGCTGGTTGTAACGGTAGTATTGTTGCTATAAAAATAACATAAACACGACTGGACAAAGTATATAGAAATCAGTGGAATTGAAATGCGAGCATAAATGAATTATTTGCACAGCTTTACTGGGCTCAACAAAATAACTTTCATCCATAGAAACATGTTTGAAAGCAGCCATTATTTTATGATTCTGTTTAATGATGCATTAGAAAAAATATACACTTTATCTCAGAAAATAATATTTTTTAAAAACTTAGATTGCAATCTGATTTGGAGAAAAAAGTAATATATATATATATATAGTCGATATATTATATATGTGTGTTGGGTGGTTTAATGTATGCAAGCATGCTGACTCTCCAAGCAGCTTTAGAGAAAATCGTCTGTTAATGTCTTAACCTTAAGAGGAACCAGAATCCTCTGACATTACAATCAGTCTGCATATGCTAAATATTAAATGTTTACACAGTCCGTGTCTCATTTGGTGCTCAATGTTAGTTTTGTACATTGTGAATGATCCATATCTTTAACTTAATTTATGACACACATTCTCTGCTGTGGCTCGTCAGGCAGTGAGATGATTAACAGCAGCGTATTCACAGCAATCCTGATTATTCCTCAAACTGACTCTGTCAGGACAGTCTGCTTTCTTGTGGAAATTCACCACGGCGTAATTCAGATCTGCAGCAGATATCTGAGAGTCACCAGTGGGTTCAGAAGAATCAGAGGGGTTTGTGGGTAATTGTTTGTGGGTGTCTTTAATCTCCTTGTAATCGCAGCCAGCGTGGGAAACCTATAATAATAATGTGAATATTTAATCATTTTAACAGCACTGGAGATTTTCAGTGCTTAAAACATAAGGTAACATAATTAATTCCCATTATTGATAAAACAAGTAATACCGCTGCACTGTTTGCTGGTGTCGAGTGAGATGTTTTGGATGAGGAATCGGCGTCTGTCAAAGACAAGCAAGTTAATTTTTCAAACATCACTATGATTGATAATGTGTCAGTTTGAGCAATGTGGAAAAATAGATGATTCAAAGAAACTAAAAGAGTGTAAGTAAGGAGCAGGAGTGTTACTGTGTGACTGACGCCTCCTCCAGAGAGTCACGATCACTAACAGAATCACACTGATGATCAGAAGCAGAAGCACAGACACACTGATGATCAGAGAAGAGCCTGAAAACACCAGAGATTCACCATCATAATAACAGATGCACTGTAAAATATAACATTTACGGTAAAAAAACGGCAGCTGTGGTTGCCGGAATTTTACCGTAAAAAAATACTGTAGAAGCATTTTATGTTTTACGGTTTTAACTTAAATGTACGATTAATACCGTAATTTCTGAATGAAATAAAACTGAAATAATGTTAATATACCAACCTATTGAAGTACTGAAATCTGTTTTGCACTGTTTTACACTGATAACCTTCAATTGCCCCCCGGAGGTGATGAGAAAGTCACATAATGAACCAAAGCCCATCACAAGCAGCTTTTAAATAATAACATGTATAGAAGCTGCACAGTGTGTCATTCACACAAACACTAAACACCTTCACGGTAACACACATGAAACTGAAATAATGCAATAAGCATTCATTTAACAACGTTAGGTGTAACACACAACCCTAATGTACAAAACTGATAAGAAAAACTAATAACCATAGTATTTTAACAAAAAACATCAACATTTTCAAATGTATGCAGGGAATTCTGGGAATGTCAATTTACGGTTATTCAACCAATAAACTGTATACTACCGTAAAAATTACTGTAATGTTTCAATAACATACCCGTTTTCAACCGTTAAATTATAGGGAATTTTTCCGTAACCATTTTAACCGGGTTTTTACTGTAGCATTTTTCCAGTCTTTTACCATTAAATTCACGGTCATGTTTTACAGTGTGGGCATGCGTGGGTTTGTATTTCAGAGCGTGTGTGTACCTGTTACAGGAGATGGAGGTGTGATCAGTGGAGGTTTAACTGATGAGAAAGAAGATGCTGTTGTTTGGTGTGCATCTCTCTCTGAAACACAGAACAGCAGTGCTAGTAACTGAGGTAAATGTTTCTCACTCACAGATACTTCACTTCCGTTTTCTCGCTGACGCTGATGCCTTTAACACATTACTGAATCACATGTTTGCGGACATACAAAACCACAAACTGTCAACTTCTGAGCATCGTGAAGCTCTCAGGAGGATTTAAAGTGTGAATAAAACACAACAGACGCAGCATCAAATAGCATTATGAGTATAATAAGAGTGTTAATTTACATACTAAGCTCAAGTCATCTAGAAGAAACTGTTCTCCTGACATTATTGAAGCAACTATGAGAACACGCTTTCTGTTATCAGCAAAATATTGAGATGAGGATGAATGTGCAAGCTTTTTTTTTTATTAACGTGATGATGACGGCAGGGAAAAAACACACCAAACACAACAAACTATAAGGAACAAACGGAAGGCTATTTATACACACATAAAAAAAAAACTAAAATGGAAACAGCTGTGGGAATAATTAACAACTATGGAAACCATGGGAAAACTGAAATGAAACAAGGAACAAATGGAATGTTACAAACTAAGAGTCTTATACATTTCCAGAACAGAAATATGAACATTTAATAAAGTCAGGTTCAAGATTCTTGTACATAATAAAAGGTTTTTACGGACGGGATTTTAGATTTCTCTTTTTATCACTGCATGTATCAGAAAATACTGTCAACATACAGAAAAAAATAATTTTCACCGTGTTTTTAGGGTTAAAATGTTATATGTCACGTGATTATGAACAAACCCCTCTGTAAAACACTTCAGAATATATATAGGAATAAAACCACTAAGTTATGAAAGCAAATTAGACCAAAATCTCAAATTGAGCAGTGCATGAAAAAACAATGATTTCGCCCGTAATGTCTTAAGACTTAAGGTTTCCAATTCATTTGTTTGGGAACAGATATTAACCAGAAAAATTAGAATATTACAAAGTCCATGGACAATTTCACCATATGATTTCAAAAACGCTTAAGTGAAAACATTATGATGAAAAGTCATGTTTGCTGCGATCCCATGTTTGATAGATCTGGTCTTTCACACTCTGAAAAGAAAAGGTTCTATATAGAACCCTAAAGTGTTCTATCAGGCGCTTCATAACTGTATATGGAACCTTTTTAGGGGTTTCCACCATGGATTTTGTTTTGAATTCATTTAGTTTTTAATTAATTAATCTTATTTTATATTTAATTTAATACTTATCAGTTGTTACACAGATTATTAGTAAAAAAATGAATACCTTTAAGAATGAAAGTATTATGCAATCATTTAAGACATTTCTTCTTCTACAGAACCTCTTTGGTAATTTCTAATAGCGTCTGCAGGTGTTTAGTGTTATTACCGTCATTATGTGTGGTGATTTCTGAAGATCATCGTGAGTTTGAGAGTCTCGGATACTCACCTTTTCTAACGTTCATCTTCACTTCAGTGTAGGAATCTTTTGCTGTAGTTCTATCAACTCCACACTGGTACGTCCCAGAATCCCCTTCACTCAGATCTCTGAAGGTCACATTGAAAACTGCTGCTCTTGTGTCGTCAAACAGAGAGAATCTTCCAGAATCAACCCATTTATCTTTCTCTTCAGTCCTGATGAGTTCAGTGCACCACTTACCCTTTTCTTTCTCTGGCATCTTTCCTTTACAAAAATACTTTGTGTTTTGGGTATAATTCTTCACATATTTGCATCTAATGTTGACTTCACCGCCTGAATATCCTGTCACACTAATGGAGCTCACGGCATCTACAACAAACCAGCAGTAAAATAATTTCAACATGAGCTGAACTTAAAGACTCTGTGCTGTTTTGAGTGATTTACTGTGAGTTCAGATTCTTACCAGGAATCATCAGCAGAGTGAAAGTCCAGATGATCTTCATTCTTCTCTCTTACTCAATGATCTTCTCTGTAGTTAGTAGATTCTGAGTGTTTCTTTCCTGGTTACATGACTATCATGAAATGCTGAATGTGACAAAGAGTCACCCACTTCCTCTATTTTTGCCACACACACAGAGAGAGAGAGAGAGAGAGAGAGATAAAGAGAGAGAGAGAGAGAGAGAGAGAGATAAAGAGAGAGAGAATTGAATTTGAAACAGAACTTTATTTCACAGCCATCTTTACAAACAATTTACCAAATCTAACAACTACACAATACACCCTATTATTTTACAAGGCAAACACTAAATCATTTTCAGGAATCATACAAAGAACTCCATTACAACACCAAATATTTTCAAAGGTAAACAAATCATTCATCTCCTTATAAAATTTATAATCAATTAATACTCTAGATTTTACCAGTGTTAAAAATATCTCGGTAATGTTTTGACAAGGTTTTTGATCAATTTTATTCCTTCTACTTACATATATTGCCATTTTTGCCTGACCAATTATAAAATTCAGCAGTTGACAGATATTTCTTTCTTTGACTATATTTAAAACCCAATATAAAAACTTCTTCAGAAAAAGACTCATTAAAACCACAAAAAAGTGCTTTTACAACATCAAAGATAGGTACTAATCTAGAACACTGCGCAAATGCATGAAAATTGTTTCTCTTTGAAAACAAAAAGGACATTCATCCTTGACTTCTTCATTCAAAACGGAGACAAAAGAATTAACAGCTAAAATCCCATGAATTATTCTCAATTGCAAGTCCCCAACTTTTTTTGATAATGGTGGTTTATATATAACTCTCCATTCTGTTTTTACATTTTCATTTAAACCAAAGAAAGATCTCCACGGTGTGTCTGATTTCTTAGCAAGATGATTCTTGTTAAAAACTATCACACAAGCTCTATACAATAGATTTCCTTTGGTAGATGATAAATCCAACCACTTCAGGTTCCACATTTTAAAAAAACAACATTTAAATCCATCCAACTTTGGTGAAAGCATTAGACAAGGGAAAAAAATCTTTTTCATCAGGCACAGATGCTCCAGAAAAATAGTCTTTTATCATTAGGCTCTCTTCTACTGTAAAAATAGATTTCAAATTCATTAAAAAAAGAGAGACCAGTCGAATCGATCTGGTGTCTAAAAAATTCCCCACCATTTCTGCATTGTCCAAGTTCTCCCCAGCTAAATCCAGCAATTGTCTTAAAATAAACACCTTTGATTCTTTAAGCTTAGAACCCCAATTAAAAAAACTGCTGTTGTCAGTTGCATCAAGATGGTCTCCAAGAATTAAAGGTTCCTCTAGAAGCCAGTACAGTGAATATGGATTTTCAGATTTCTGAATATGAAACAGACTCCAGATTTTAAAAAGACTCCTATAAAAAGCTGGGAAAACAGACAAGTCCATTTTTAAAGGGTTTAGTAAAAAAAGATGTTTGTCCAATCCAAAGCTTCCATAATTCTGCAAAATAATGTGGGCAACTGCCCTCCAGCTGACATCCGCTGCACCATCTAAAAGTCTCTGCAGGAACTGTAACCGGAACGCTGCTGTTCTGCTTTGTAAATGAATCAGTCCTTGTCCTCCTTCTTCTTTTGGTAGAAAAAGAATGCTCTGTTGAACCCAGTGTAGTCTGTCCCAAAAGAAGTCCACAAGAATCGCTTGTATTTTTCCTAATAATTGAGGAGGATCAATGCACGCCAACTTATGCCACAATGAAGAAGCAACCAGGTTATTGATGACAAGAATGCGTCCTCTGTATGACATTTTAGAAAGCAGCCATTTCCATTTCTCCAAACGTCCTTTGATTGTTTCAACAACTCCTTCCCAATTTTTCTGTTGAGTCATGTCATCTCCTAAAAAAATTCCCAAATATTTTAAACCACCTTTTCCCCAGACCAAACCTTCAGGAAGTTTTGGTTTACCATTCTTCCATTTACCAACTAAAAGTGTCTCACATTTCTTCCAATTCACCTTTGCTGAAGAACACAAAGTAAAATCATTGATCACATTAAATAAATTATGTACATCCTTTTGTCCACTGACAAAAACTATTATATCATCAGCGTAAGCTGATAGACATACATTTTTACAATCAGGCAAAAACAAACCATTAATTTTTCCTCTTATTTGTTGTAATAAAGGCTCAATGGCCAGTGAGTACAGCATTCCAGATAACGCACAACCTTGTCTTACACCTCTTTCAACCTGGAATGGAGCACATAAACTGCCATTAATCTTTAATACACTTTCAACATCTCTATAGAGTACCTGGACCATCTTGATAAAATCTTGTTTAAAACCAAAAGCTTCTAGAGTTTTCCACAAATAAAGGTGTTCAACTCTTCAAATGCTTTCTCTTGGTCCAGTGAAATCAGTCCAAAATCCCAATTAAACAATTTTGACACTTCCAATGAGTCTCGAATTAGAGAAATATTGTCAACAATGGATATGCGAGGAACACAGTAGGATTGGTCTGTATGAATTACTTGACTTATTACACTAGCTTATTATTACACTACACTACACTAGCCAATCTATTTGCTAAAACCTTAGAGAGCAATTTGTAATCACAACAAAGAAGTGATACAGGTCGCCAATTTTTTATGTCTGTCAAATCTCCTTTCTTTGGTATTAGCGTCATCACTGCCCTCCTGCAGCTCAACGGCAACATACCTTTTGACAGACTATCACCCAGCACTTGTAACAAGTCCGCGCCTAACTCTGCCCAGAACGACTTATAAAAGTCAATGTGGGTTGGATCGCCATCAATTCCCAGGCGCTTTTTTTTTTTTTTTTTTTCTTTTTTCCCGATTCCATGGCCTTGAAGTTGCCTTATCATGCTCATCCTCCCAGACTTAATTATGCATAAACCTGAAAGAGCTGATTAACCTCCTTTTTGACATTTGGTAGGGGAACGCAAGAAAGTCTTTCCCCCTCCCCCCATCCTCCTTCCTCCCACATCAATTTCTTCTGTACAATAACTCATTCTTCTAGAAAGATTTTTGTAAAAACCCAACTGCTCTCTTGCTCTCCTTCTTCTTTTTCTTTTGTTGCCTTTCGAATATCCTAGGATTCAGCAAAACTTGGCTTCTTCAAAGACTGTAGGGCCTGTAATTAATCTCGTTCTGTCCATTCTTTTGTTCCTCTAAACAGAAAAAAAAAATTTTGACGGTGCAATCCATAGACTCTGTTTGAAATACTTGATCTGACCAAACAACGCCCCCTGTTGTTCTATATCCAAGCAGAATCCGCTAACTGGGCTTTTCTTTTTTTTAAAAAACCATCAAGTGTTATTTTCCCCCCATATATTCACTTTTTGGTTGACATTCAGGTTAATTTCTTTTCATATTTCCAATGACTCCACAACTTTTTAAAAATATAGTGACGTTACGAAGTTTATTGTTGACACAATTGCCTATTTGGACTTTAAACCCACTCCCACCCTGTTGTAATTGACCAAAATTAGACTTACCTTCTATAATTCTCCCATAAGTACTTGAAGGGATCTCTAAAAACGATATCACTCAGTAAAGAAATATTAAAATGCCAATAATCACTTCTAGGCTTAATAGAATTTAAAATAAAACCACATTGCACCATGCTGTGATCAGAAAAACCTACTGGGATGATAGAGCAATTTTTAAAAATATTGAGATGATGTTTAAAACCATATAATCTGTCTAATCTGGCAAGAGATACCATATTCTCTCTCATATGAACCCATGTATATTGTCTTACATTTCCATTCAGCTGCCTCCAAATATCACATAGTTCATTCCTCTTAATTAACTGAGTGAGACGCTTCTGAGAAGACAAGTGGGGTTCAATATGGTTTCTATCAATCATATCTTCTGTGCAATTAAAATCAGCCCCCAAAAATAAATATTCTTCTTCTGAACAACTTTGTATAGTATTACACAATAAATCCAAAAAGATCATTCTTTCAACCGGTGTTGTTGGAGCATAAATACAAATAAAAGTTAAAACATAGCTTTCAAAAACAGCTCTAACTTTAAGTAGTCTTCCTTTAGCAATTTCATCAACCGCATAAGAAAGTGGATTAAAGCTTTTAGAAAATAACACTGCAACTCCTGCACTTATTGAAGTGTTATGACTTAAAACAGTTAACCCCTCAAATTCTTTTTCCCAGTCAGCAGCATTCCCTTTATCACTGTGTGTTTCTTGTAACATAACAATATCAAGACTCTTCTGTTTCATTAATTCATTCAACATTAATCTTTTCTTAAAATCTCTAGCACCATTCACATTCAGGGTAGCTAGCTTAATTTCACACATCACAAAGAGGAGGAGAGACCAAAAAACCCACACACTCCTTGATGCTGAAACTAAACTATTAAACATCATTTTTTTAATTCTTTTAATTTTCCTTCCTTAATTTTCATTTTTTATTTTCTCCAAATTCCTCAAAATTTTCTTTAACCTATAGACTTCTTTATTTGTAAAGCATCCCTCAGCCATTAAACTTTTAGTTTTCTCAACAAACTGTGTTAAGTTAGGGAAGTATTCTTGTACACACACACCTCTCTTATTCTTTGTTGATTTGAGGAATATTCTTATCTCCTCTGCATTGTAACTATGAACAGTAAACTCATTTAGAGATAACGCCACACTAGAATCTGAGAACTCACTTTCACTGTCTGTTTCATTATCATCACTAAAGTTCAGATCAAGTTTCTTTAGAGCTGTTTTATTTTGAGATTTGTCACTCATTTTTCTTTTTTGAGGCATTTTGAAACTCTCTGCTTCTGTCTCTATCTCTAAATCCACGCAATCAATTTCACTTATTTTCTGTACAACCTGTGTATCCTCTTTTTTCTCTTTTTTTCCTCTTTTTCAGTAGTACCACATTCTCTTTCTTTTTCAGACAGTTTTTCATCCAATAGGCCTACTGCAGTTTCAGCCATATCATTTCTTCCTCCCTTTTCTGAATCCGTTCCTGTCCCGACAACCTCTACTCTAGGTGTCTTGTCACAAGTAACGATTTCCATCTCTCTGGATTCACCCTGTACACCTGCACTCTGTACATCCACACTAGCTTTACTTGTGCTCGGATAGGAACCATCATCCCCTTTCTCAGTGACTCCCTTTTCTGGGCAATTACGAATCAAATGTCCTGTTTTTTTTTACAACCAAAGCACTTTGTTTTAGCAGTTGTCACAAAAATGACATAATCAAAATCGTCAACTTTAAAACTAAGTGAAAGATCCAATTCCTCATCATCCTGAACGATCATATATGCAAATCTCCTAAAAGACACAATATGCTTCAACAGAGGAGATGTCGCGCTAATCGGGATCTTTTTTATTGGTGAAATCAGTTTTCCATATCGTGATAAAGCTGTTGTTATTATCTCGTCACTGAGAAAGGGGGGATCATTAGATAAGGTGACTCTTTTCGAAGGCAACGAGAGGGGAAGCACAGAAACAAACTCACCATCAATCACAATTCCCTTCTCAACTACTTCATTCACCTTTTCAACGCTATTTAGAAAAATCACTGTAGCGTGATTCATCCTAGATGCTGACAAAATGCATCCATGTCCTACAACCTCACCAATCGCCAGGCAGATCTCCTCTATACAAATACACTATACTCGCTCGATATACTCCACCTAAATAAAACCTACTCGTCGCCTCCAAAAAACGAAGCCACCCCTTAAAAAATAAGATACAACCGCATGCGGGCCTGCCGCGGTGAGTGTAGACAAAACCCCCCCGAGGATGCCGGGTGGGGTGCAGGTCATGCTTACTCTCCGTAAGCAAAACCGGTAGCACCACGGCCGCAAAACTATAACAAACAAAAAAAAAAAACAAAAAAAAAAAAACACTAAACAACAACAAAAAACACAAAGAAGAAAAAGACTACAGAAATCACTCACTCACTCACTCACCACGCACACGCTCACAGCACTCAGTCCACTCGCGCTCAA
>JADLZN010003260.1:350242-438031 GCA_018155175.1 Sinocyclocheilus anophthalmus
TGATGAATTCCAACCAGAAATGGTCAAATGAGACAAATTTAAATTTAAAACTCATGTGTACCAGGTGGAAATGGTAAATGCATCTGGACTGACAACTTGTGATTGAATCACCAAAAAATGCACTTTAATGCTCTAGAAACAGGGCATTATATATAATTTGCAGACGTCAGGAAGCTATCAGGCTATCAATAGCGCAAGGCTCCTGGACCTTCTGGGAGAGGTGGTATGTCTGATTTTGTACCAGGTATAAATGGGGCCCTACACATCTTTAGAGGCTGCTCTTAATCGCCAATGTTGTGACCTTTCCCCTGGTTCCACTCTCAGTAAAATGTTTATTTTATTAGGAGGGGAGCTACTGTAATGAAGCATATCAGTCACCAGTTGGGGAGACTACTTGGAGTCATGAGGAGAGCAACACGTGTTCAGGTTTAAAACATTTGCCAGATCTTTTTGACTATGTGTCCATGAAACTTTCTCTGAGCCACTAGGTGGCAATGAAACTCAGAAAGTCTGTCAGTGTTGCCCGTAATTTTAGAACATTGTTAATGTGCAGGAGAAAAGTGTTAACAGTTTGTCAGTATGCAGTAAAACATTTCGTGTTTTCTTTCTTGACTTCTCTGTAGATTTTACAGAAGGCTTCCAGACATATGGCGTTAACCACACTAGCACTGAAAACGAAACCTCAAACCCACCTCAATCCATGATACCTAACACTGATGCCGGGTTTCAGGAGTCTTACTCTACAGTGAGCCACTCTTACTCTTCTGAAGAACAGGCTCCTAAGACTGTGGCCCCAGTGCCACTGTACCCGACCCAGCAGCCAATGACACTGCACCCAGTCTTCCCTATGGAAATGTCTGGGCCTCCACAAGTTTCACTGGACCAAAGCCACTGTGACTCTAATCTTGATAGCAGCAGTAAAAATGATAACTTTTACACTGCTGCTTCTACTTTTCCTACAAGAAGCTACAATGATACAGGTTAGGATGACTATGGATGACAGAATCAGTATGACACAATTTATACAGTATATCGTTCTTCAATATTGTTCTTCTACACCGCCATTCAAAATGTAATCAAAAGTGACATTTATGAAGACATTTATGATGTTCCAATGAATTCTATAAAAATGCTGTTCTTTTGAACTTTCTATTCATCAAGGAATCCCAAAAAAACCTTATGGTTTCCAAAACAATATTAATCAGCAAAACGTCTCGGTTACGTATGTAACCCACATTCCCTGAAGGAGGGAACGAAGACATCACGTCGGATGACCGACGAAACTGGGATCTCGCTCAGAGAGACCAATCCACTTAGAGTGTAAACTAAAAGAGCCAATGCACATTGGCATGCAATTATTACATCCAGCTGCTGCTGATCACAGCGTGAGTATCAGTAGGCAGCAGATGCAGCGCATATTCAGGTTTTCGCTGAGGAGCCGAGCGATTACCCATGCCGATGACCCGGCCTCTCAGCGGTTGTACGGGAGCTGTGGCGACGGGACGTGACGTCTCCGTTCCATCCTTCAGGGAACGAGGGTTATATACATAACCGAGACGTTCCCTTTCAGTCGGTCACTCTCCGACGTCACGTCGGAGGACCGACGAATTGGGATCCTACCCAAAGGCCACAGCTACCGCCCCTTCCCGTGTCCTGTGGAAACCCTCTACGCTCCTACTTTTTTGCGTAGGCCAGGGCCTGCACAAGAGGAACAGCTACTGCTACTATGGCACTACCCAAAGAGTAAGACTGTATGACACTGGGAAAACGTACCCGTTCCACTCGGACCAGGGACGTTACGGAAGCTCTAACCTTCCCGAAGTAGTTTGGAGCAATACACATATGGACATCCCTTATGTGCATATGGAAGAATGGAGGTGATTTAACCCTCTTGGAATGGCAGAAGTCTGTTGGGGAAACACGGGCTCGAGGCTATACTGTGGGCTTTACACATATGGGATCCACTTAGGTCCTACATATGGAACCCAGCCTTCTACCGATTCTCGAGGATTCAGCGAGTGAAGGCCTGGCGCCGGACTCTCCGCCATGTCTGGCTGCCGAGGGGATGGAGGAACCCAACAGGGTCTACTATATGGACTCTCTGGAGTGGTTTTTGCAAGCCGACCTGAAGCCGGGGCTTCTCAGTGCTTCTACCCTTTTGAGGTGAGAACACAGGAGGATACCGGCTCCACACGAAGGTTATAGAATCTAGCGAATGTGTTAGGGATCGCCCAGTCCGCAGCTCTACAGATATCCGCCAGCTAGGCTCCACGAGCCAGCGCCCAGGAGGATGCTACCTTTCTAGTAGAGTGAGCATCGTAACCTGAGCGGGCAGGGCACACCCTGCGACTGATAAGCCAGGGTGATGGTATCCACTATCCAGTGAGCCATCCTCTGCTTTGAGACGGCATTCCCCTTCTGCCGTCCTCCGTAACAGACAAAGAGCTGGTCTGGGGTTCTGAAGCTTTGTGTTCTGTCCACATACACAGTGCGCACGGGACAGAGAAAAGTTAGGGCTGGGTCTGCCTCCTCCAAGGGCAGCGCTTGGAGATTCACCACCTGATCCCTGAAGGGAGTAGCGGGAACCTTGGGCACGTAGCCGAACTCTAGGCACAAATCGTTGACCAAAAACGCGTGCAGGTCCCCTATCCTCTTGATAGAGGCCAATGCGCCTCTAAGTCCCTGTGAAGGAACTTCAGCTCAGCCGCCTGCAAAAAGCTCAAATGGGCCCTGCTGTAGTGCTTTGAGCACTAGAGACAGGTCTCAAGAGGGTATAGAGTGGGGCCGTGGAGGATTTAACCTTCTCACACCTTTAGGAACCTGACGACCAGGTCATGCTTTCCCAACTACCTCCTTCTACGGGGTCGTGGTTAGCAGCGATTGCAGCGACATAAATTTTAAGGGTGGAGGGAGACAGCCTTCACTCCAACCCTTGCTGCAGAAAGGACAGCACAACTCCGATCGGGCATCTTCGGGGGTCTTCTCGGTGAGAAGAACACCACTCAACGAACAGGTTCTACTTCAAGCGTAGGCCTCTCGCTGAAGTGATGGTGTCAACTACCTCTTGGGGTAGGCCACTCAGAACCTCTGCATCCCGTCCAGGGTCTTTCCGGACATGAAGTTTCCAGAGGTCTGGACGCGGGTGCCAAATGGTGCCCCGTCTCTGAGTCAGTAGATCCTTCCTCAGAGGAATCGGCCAAGGAGGGGCTGTCGCGAGGAGCATTAGTTCTGGGAACCAGGTCCGGGACGGCCAATAGGGTGCCACCAGCAGGACCTGCTCCTCGTCCTCCCTGACCTTGCACAGCAACTGTGCCAGAAGGTCTGAAAAGGGGAGGAGGAACAGAAGGAGAGGGACTTGGGAAATGCGTACTTGCGAAGGCCCCGCGGCCAGCTGTGTGCCAGTGCGTCCGTGCCGAGTGTTCCCTCGGTCAGGGCGAAGAACAACTGGCAGTGAGAGGTTTCTGGAGAGGCAAACAGGTCTACCTGAACTGCTCTGAAACGTCCCCAAACCAGCTGGACCGTCTGGGGATGGAGTCGCCATTCTCCCGGGAGCATTCCTCGAGACAGCTCGTCGGCTGTACGGTTGAGCAGGCCCGGATTGTGAACAGCATGAAGTGACCTCAGATGCTTCTGACTCTAGAGGAGGAGGTGGCGGGTGAGTTGCGTCATGCGATGGGAGTGTAGACCACCTTGTCGGTTGATGTACGCAACGGTCGCTGTGTTGTCCGTGCGGACTAGTACATGCTTGCCTCGTAAGCGCCCTTTGAGACAGCCCCGGGCAAGGTGGCAGCCAGTGCAGTTGGGGCCCCGTTCCAAACCCCTGACACTGCAAGCCCGCTTGTACGTGGCCCCCCCAGCCGGTGGTTGAGGCATCCGTGCAAACCACAGAATGCCTGGAGACCTGCTCCAGGGGCATTCCTGCCTGGAGGACGCAAAGTCTGACCACGGGGTGAAGGTTTGGCGGCAGGCCGTGTAACTTGGACCCAGAAGGTGCCGCGCTTCCACGCCTACCTCGGGACTCGGCCATGGAGCCAGTGCTGCAGCGGTCTCATATGGAGCAGCCCCAGCGGCGTGACTGCCGCCGTAGCTGCCATATGCCCCAGGAGCCTCTGAAACTGTTTCGGTGGGACCGCCATCCTGCTCTTACCGTGTCCCCTCCATACCGGGAAAAGAGATCTTCTGCGTCGGGGAGAGTTTGCTCTTTCCCAGTTGACCCGAAGGCCCAACAGGCTGAGGTGTGAGAGCACCAAATCCCTGTGTTCGCACAACTGATCCTGAGACTGCTTCCTCGAGGTAGTTGAGAATGCGAATGCTCTGTTCTCTGTTTTCACAAGTAAAACATTTATTATTGTGTTCATAGAGCGAGCCTTTCACTGATTGTTTACAGCTTAGTGGAAGTTACACCCATAATTCACACAAAGCATCATGGGACGTATGAATAAGGCTAAATAAACACGTGGGAGCCTCTGAACCCGAACTGTGTAGCCTCCATCGCTTCCGTCCGCGTCGCCATCGTTTCATTTCTGTTTTCACGCAGGCACAGTGAGGGGAAAAGCTCTGAGTTTAGGGCGGTCGGTTCATAGCTCTGCTTCAGCTGTGAGATACCTCACGAGAGGCGACCAGAACTCATCCCATCATTACCTCAGATTGAATCTAGATGCTCCAGTCCAAAAACACAGAGATCAGTGGAAGTCAAGTAAGAGTTGCTAAAAGACTCATTTTTATTTGCATTTCACTTTTCACATTCAACGCTGTTTCAAAGCAGCTTTACAGAAAAACACACATTCATGTCTAAAGCCTTAAACACACAAGTGATGAACTGTGGAAACAAGACAAAAAACTATATAAATGTTTAGATATCAGAAGAAACAATCAGACTCATCTGGAGGACACAGTTTCCTCTGACATTACAGTCGATGTCCACTTTGCTAAATATGATCCGTTCACACAGAACGAGGGTCATTCGCTGCTCAGAGTTTGTTTCAGATGCTGAATACTGAACATCTCAAACTCCTTTAAAATCAATCAGTTTCTGACACACATTCTCTGCAGTGGAGATTCAGCTGATGAATGTGTGATGGTGGTGATGATGATGATGATGAAGATGTTGGTTGTGGTGAAGTTGTTTCTGAAACATCTGTATATAAAGCAACAAAACAATGAATTTCTAAAGGATGTTTTTTCACACACAGAACTTGGCATCACGTGTCTCGTGGTAAATATAAGTGTTACTGATGTCATTCACACACTCACTACCCAGAATTCATGTTTGCTGATACAGAGACATTCAGAAAACAAAACCGCGAGCTGTTTGTTTGAGTTCCAGTAACTGAAGTCTGTGGTTTCTCAGTGAATAATAGCAGGTTACTGGACGAGCATCTCTAACTGCAGCTTCTTAATTATAGAACAAGACTGGTTCAGTGACTCTCAGCAGCACAAACACTGCTCTAATACTGCATTCAGATGAGCACACTTCAACTAGTTAAAAACTACAGTAACCACACATGATCAACTAATGCTGCAACACCAAACAAACACTGTAGAAATATGCCGTTATCGCATACAGAACTAAAACTTCTGCTTTTAAAGTATGTCCAGATCTGCAGGTCCTGCATTTACACACTGCTGTAGCTTATATGTATTATGATACTTCAGTATATAGATAATGAAAATTGCCATTTGTAACATAGACAGAGACAACGAACTGGGAATGAGTGTTTTTGAAATGAAATGATTGTTTATAACAATATTTAGTGATCATTTAAAGCATGAAATGAAGAATAAACACACAAACACTGTCCTCTGTTTCACTCTGTGTGCAGTTTCTCATTGAGCACAACAGCAACATTAATCTATTTAGACTGTGAACTATGTTGTTTCTATAAGGAAACTTCCTCTTTTTAACTGTGGTTTGTGGTTTTGCTCTGTTAAAAAGACAGAACATCTAAAATTAACCTGCTGGTAAACCTCTATGAACAGAATCAGTTCTCTTCAAAACAGCATGAACACTTTCTTTACACAGTCAAGCAACATGATATAAGACACACCGTGAAGCACGTTTTTATTTTTAATCACATTCTGATTAATATGAGTGAGAAAATCATCCGCACCTGTGACGCTGATGAGGACTCGAGTGATGAAGCTCTTGTGTCCTTGATCAGACTGAACTCCACACCAGTATTCAGCTGAATGTTGTTGAGTCACATGACTGATGGTTCCCGTCAGGAGATGCTGCTCTCTGTCATCATACAGCTGCATCTGTCCCTCAGCGCTCCATCTTCTGCTCTCCTCCACAGACGTCTCTTCAGCACAGAGATCAGATCCAGATCTCCTGCAGACAAACTTCACATCAGCACTGTGGGATTGTGGGTATTTGCAGCTGATGTTCACAGATCCTCCTGCAGCAGCTGAGAGACTGATGCTCTTTATCAAAAAAAAATTTTTTTTTCAAAAAAAAAAAAAAAAAAAAAAAAGGGGGCTTGTCGAGAGCAATCAAGTGCGCAATGTTAGAATTAAACAAGAGATTCATCAATTCACCACAGAAACAAACGAAAGCAGCTCAGCCTTCTTAACGTCCAGCTTAAACTCAGAGAAGAGACTGTAGTCTTCAGAAACTTTGACTATAATCAGAGGTGGACAATCCAGGGGTCAGAAAGTAAAAGTCCTGCCATATGTTTATTCCAGCCATGAACTCAGCAGCTGATTTCACCAGAGGAGGAACCAAGTCATTCCTTTCAGATCACAAACCAGTCTCCAGTCATATCCCAAGTCCTCAAAGAGTTAAAGTTAATGAGATAATTAAGTGACTAATTAAATGATGATTGTGCATTAGTGATGAACAGCTGCTGTTATTGAGAATTACAGAGGATCAGATGCTGATGTTTTATTGGTTAAAATGATGTCACATCATGGAGATCAGTGTTTGCTTTAGTTGGGTTCTTGACCCTTGACTGCTTGTGTTACATCTCTCTATAATAATGTTTGAAGTTTTATAACGCAGTGAGATCAGTGCTGTGCAGTTAACAGACACTGACCTATTTAAATCTAAACTACTAATTGTTTGTTTTTCACTTACATGCAATGATTTTGAATAACAAATCTTGTGAAACCATAACGTGCAATGTAAGCATTGCTATTTTAATTGAGTTAATCTCACACATATGTAATGCATATAAATATTTGAGCGCTTGTATTATTGAGATACACACAGACATCAAGAACCAGCTTATGAATCTCAACAATGGTGACAATGACCAAAATGCTTCATGCTGCAATGCATGCTGGGTAACACCATAGAAAAACTCCCATCTTGCACGCAGTTGAATTAATTATGGTCACCACTGTTGAGAGTATGTAAGTGTTCAAGTCTAAAAGCCTGAGCAACATACTTCTTATTTTTTCCAATATGTACACAGTTGAGTGACATTTGTTGATTAGAACTTAATTGCAGTTCTGAAATAGCTGAATGTCAGTCAATAAACCAAAGAAAGACACCTTCATGACATTCATTCAAGTGCTTTAAAAAGCAGAAAGAGTAAGCACATTTTAATGCAACAATGTGCAGATGCACAAACGTGTGTTGTGAAACAATATTGCAATTGTTTAAAAAAACACCACTGTGCCTTACTGATAGGGTCAAGAACCCAACTAAAGCAAACACTGATCTCCATGATGGTGCCATCATTTTAACCAATAAAACATCAGCATCTGATCCTCTGTAATTCTCAGTAACAGCAGGTGTTCATCACTAATGCACACTCATCATTTAATTAGTCTTTGAAAGGAATGACTTGGTTCCTCCTCTGGTGAAATCAGCTGCTGAGTTCATGGGTGGAATAAACATATGGCAGGACTTTTACTTTCTGACCCCTGGATTGTCCACCTCTGACTATAATCATATATTCTCCAGAATCGTTCACATTCAGCTCTCTGAAAAACACACGTAAGAGACGTGCAGATCTGTCATCATGAACGGAGAATCGGCCGACATGTTTCCATTCTGCTGCTCTGTCTGTGTTTATTAGAGTTATACATTGATATGATCCAGTTACACAGACGTCTGTCAAATAATTATTTTCTAGCATCTTATATTTGTAGTTTATAATGATGTTTCCTCCTGAATATACTCACAGCACTGATTTGTTCACCTGTTAAACACAAATCCAGATAATTTGTCATTTTAGACTCAGTGAACACATATATTACAGTCAGTGTTGAGTGTGTGATGTTGATGATCATCATGAGTTTGAGAGTCTCAGTTACTCACCTGTTACAACGTTCAGCTTCACTTCAGTGTAACGATCTGGTCCTAGTTTCTCAACTCCACAATAGTACGTCCCAGAATCCTGTTCACTCAGATCTCTGAAGGTCACAGTGAAAACTGCTGCTCTTGTGTCGTCAAACAGAGAGAATCTTCCAGAATCAACCCATTTGCTTTTCTTAACAGTCTTGATGAGTTCAGAGCATGTGGACCACTCTCCTCTACAAAAATACTTTGCATTTTTCTTATATTCTCTATCATATCTGCATGTGATGATGACTCCTCCTCCTGAATATCCTCTCACACTGATGGAGCTCACGACACCTACAAAATAAACCAGCATCTCAATGTATTCACTAATGTATTCATAAGACTGAACAGAGATGAACTTTCAAATATCTGAAGTTAAAGACTCTCTGCTGTTTTGAGTGATTTACTGTGAGTTCAGATTCTTACCAGGAATCATCAGCAGAGTGAAAGTCCAGATGATCTTCATTCTTCTCTCTTACTCAATGATCTTCTCTGTTGTTAGTAGATTCAGTTCTTCTGAAGCTCTCGATGCGTGTTCAGATGAGCGTTTCCTGGAAACATCTTAAACAAGAACAGCTGAATGAACCTCCCACTTCCTCCGAGAGAGAGAGAGAGAGAGAGAGAGAGAGAGGGATGAGAGGGGCGCAGAGAGGAGAAAGATGGGGAGAGAGGAGAGGGAGAGACAGGGGGACGAGGGAGAGGACGGGGAGAAAGAGTGAGAGAGAGTTGAGAGAGAGAGAGATAGGACAGAGAGACTGAATGTCTGGGAGAAGAGAGAGAGAGAGAGAGAGAGAGTGAGAGAGAGAGAGAGAGAGAGACAGAGAGAGGCTGTGTAGGAGGAAGAGAGAGAGAGAGAGAGACAGAGAACAGTGACACCTGATGAACAGCAGTCCCCATGGTCATCTCACAAATGTAGTCTCTGATTGGTTAATTATATATTACAGTGAAAATATCAGTTACACTTTAAGATATTAATTTTATTATTCATCCGAACATCATTAACATGGAGACAATTTGAAGACTCAATACACATCATTTATGTTTCCGTTTGAATGACACTTGCATTTCAATTATTAAACTTCATTACAATAAGTTAAATAAAATAACATTCAATATCATATAAGTGAAAGCATATTCATAAAACTCACTGTCTGTTTTCCACAGTCTCTTTGTTTGAATGACTCTTTCACTCCTTCAGTGAATCTGGTCTCTAAAGGGGCTCATATGAGACACATCGGAACAAAACCTGCAGGAAACCACAAACCATGACGACAGTCTGACACAAATAAAACTAAAGTGAAGTGTGAAAGTATCAGCATTGAGAGTCAGTCAGAGTTCAGCTGAACTCACCAGAATAGAGTGATAATCTATTAGTATTGAGAACAATAACTGTAAAAGAGGTTTTAACATTTATTTGCATTTAAAATGTAATTCAGGGACCCTTCAGGTCCCCAGACCCCAACTGTTTGACCAACAAAAACATCCAGTGATGCAAGCTACTCTGCTGTTTGTCACAATTAACGTTTTGAATTGGAGATGAAGACTGCTATGTGTGGGATTCATGTAATTCATGTGCCAAGAAATTACATTTACTGGTAAAGCACCATTCACACATACATTTCAAAACACCGGTCAATTCTGTGACGTCAGTAACCAGAAATGACCTCTAAACAGCTCCCGGTGTTGTGTTTGTAAACATGGAGTGTTTTAGTTGATGCAGCTATTCACACTCATGCAGCTATTGCAGAGACATCACATTAGACAACTTTACACATTTCTTTGTCTCCCGTAAACAGTGCAGTATAAATGCGTCATCTGCGTTGGGTTACTACCCAGATGGTTGTGTTAAACATTGAAACAAACCATCTGCGGTGTAACCCAACCGCTGGGTCAAAAAACCCAATTGCGGGTGTGTCCCTATTTTACCTAGACTGGGTGGTATTTAACCCCCCCCACTCACCCCCCAAACAAAGCCACAAGCATTTTTTAGAGTGTATGATTAGCCCACAGTAGACGTCTTACGTCAGCGCGTTCTGAACTCATACGTGCTCATACGGTAATCTTGTGCTGTGTTCACACAGAGCACATTACCGGTAATGTTACAGCTTCTCATACCGGTAAATTGAAAAGGTCCTGTTCACACATGATCCCTTAACGGTAATTTACCATTAAAGTCTATGTGTGAAAGGGGCTAATGTCAATTACACCAATACATGCTCCAAAAACCATCATACTCTTTTCCTTCAAGTTCTGCAAGAAGTAAATTACCTCATTTTTATCACAAAATATATATATTCATATACATGTGCATATCCATATATAACACAACTAGCATAAAATGATACATCAGGGGTTTTGAGGTTACAAACACAGTAAATTCCTGAGTGTTAAATGAACACTGCTCGGAGCATATATGGTCCCACTCTAAAAGAGTGTTGAAGTAACACTGAAGCAGTGTTAAAGTTAATTAGATAATTATGTGATTAATTAAGTGAGGATTGATCATTAGTGTTCACTTCATTAGAATCACTGAAGAAAAGAGAAACACGAGAACTACAACTGACTTCAGCCACAGCGAAGACATTAAATCAGAAATCACATAAACATTCTCAGAATATTTTGTCACCATTGCTGAGATTCACATGCTGATTCTTCATGTCTATGAGTGCCAGAATTAAAAGCTCTTTATGAACCATATTTATAAAAGTAATTTATAAAGTTTCTCACATTGTTATATCGCATTACTGCAACAACTAGAAATCATAAAAGCTCAAATGTTAGATAGATTGCAATCAGAAATTCTACACGTGACATGGATGTCCCATAAGTGTCTTGCCCTTCAACACGTGTTAAAACACACATTGTGACAGCCAAAGAGAAACTTAATTTAAAAGGTCAAGGTGTAAAGAGGCAACTAAAGCAACCATATTCACAAAAACGGTAAGTGGAAGAAAGAAAAAAGAAACATCTAAACATTAATTCTGTTTAGATAATAAAGTTAAGCTGGTTAGTTAATGTGTGAAGCTGCTGCTGCTGTTTGTAGAGTTGTTCAATCATCTTCTGCTGAGATCTTGAGAGATTTAATGTCTTGTAGTTGTGTTAACAACTCCAATGTGTTGTAGTTCTTGTGTTTCTTGTTTCTTCAGTGATTCTGCTTTTTAACAGCAGGTGTTCATTACTAATGATATATCAGCACTTAATTAATCACATAATTCTCATTAACTTTAACACTGCTTCAGTGTTACTTTAACACTCTTTTAGAGTGGGACCATATATGCTCCGAGCAGTGTTCATTTAACACTCGGGAATTTACTGTGAAAGATTGACACCAGGCTGGTCAGACCCCTGTGTTATAAGAAGGCAAATGTGTTCAAATCTGAGCATCTGCATTCTTTCTCCAGTGTTTCTGGTCAAACACACCTGATCTCACTCCTCAGATCTGTAGAGGATCTGGTGCTTCTGTCAGTTTAACTGGCAGCTGTGGTTTCAGCACCACGGACAGCAGCTGTCAATCAAACTTCAGCAGCACTGAAGACAGTTCAACAACACAAACTAGACTAAGAGTGAAAATCGGCTGCCTGTCTTTCATATCAGACTTTCACATCTGCATGAATGATGAGCACATGTGATCATCAAATACAAAAACTCGCATTCCTTCAGATTCACTTTTTCATTTGAATCACACACGAGGCATGTAAAATAGTGTTATTTATATTAAATTGAAATAAATAAAATCATGCTAATTAAACCCCACCTACCCTGTCAGCTATCATAACACTACACAAAGCTCATTTCATTACAGTTTTTGCCTATTGCTTGAACACTTTTTGCAAAACTTCGGCTCATTGTGTCAAAACTTTGCACACAAGACACAACACTGGGAAATAAACCATTCACATCTATGTCGAATTGAAACTCTGCTATCGAAACCTAACAATCCTTTGTCAAAATGTCACTCTGATGACAAAATTATACACACTTGCATCATATGAATACACTTTCAGATTAGCAGCAACACACTAGTGTACTTTATATAAAACACTGCAGTCTTTAATTAATCTGTGAAGCTCAATGCAACACTTACAGTTTTTGTTCTGCTTTTTTCCAACAAAGGTTTTCACAACAACCAAAATGAAAGCACTGAAAGGTTACAAATGACATCAACTCAATACGGCACATCACAGTACAGTACAGTACAGTAAATGCAGTAATGCAAAAAAAAAAAAAAAATAAAACACAAAAAAACCATACTGAAATACAGAAAACAGGCCAATTGTGCGTGGGTGGATTACAGATGCTGCCGTATGTTTGGGTCTGGCCAAGGATTTCATCAGGTGCTCTAAATCATGCTGAAATATGTTTTTTTTTTTCTCTTCCGTGATAGCCTCTTCGACCCGTCCTCTCCTCTCTCTCTTTGTCTTTCTCTCCTATTCCTCTACTCGTTCGACGACTCTTGCTCTCCCTGCTTGCAAAGTTCTCAAAATGGCTCAACTGAGACCTATTTGTGGTTGGCTGATTGGTGACCAGTTTTGTAAGTAAGTGTTTTCAGGTGTGTGTCAACGTCTTTTCAATTAACCAACGTGTGTTGTATTTTGAATAGATGTGTTTTACCAATGGTACCCTGAGATTTCATGTTTGAACTAAGTGTCTTATGTATGAAATAGTGTGTAGTGTGCAGGAGCAAGTGTGTTGCAGAATTGCAACTGAAGTGCAAAGCAGCGCTTTTGTTTAAGGTATGGTTACACTGTGTTTAAGGTATAGTAACAAAAGCTTCAAGTTTTGTTACTTTGGTCTAAGCATGTGTCTATAGTGTTCAAGCAATAGGCAAAAACTGTAAAACTAAGATATTTAACAGGCAATTACTCACTTTTGCCACTAGATGGAGCCGGAAGTTTCAGTCGGGCATCTGGTGAACAGGAAGTTACAAACACAAACTCTAATCTAATAACTAACGAGACTAATAAAAGATTAATCAAATAACTAAAAGCTGATTTAAAATACTCTTTACACTGAATTAATCCTGCAGTGAGAGCAAAAGGTCAAAACAGCCAGCAGATTGGACATTTAACATGCAAACACCATGCAAACATCTTATAACACACTGCTTCATAACTGCAGTTGGATGGACTTACTAGCTGAAATAAGTCTTGTGCTTCCCTTTGATACTGTAAAAACCAAAGTCATTACACATGCAACAGAAGCATCTGTGTGTATTTCTGACAACCAGAATAAGACCTTCTGAAAGAAGAACTGCAATACATTATAAATAATATTTTGTTTATAATATTACGCAAATTCACAACATCTCTTCATGGAGTGGAAAGTCTGTGTCCACCGTCATTTCCTGTTGTTATCACACCTGTGGGTGTCTGAAGCACATAATGGCTCAAATAAAAGAATATAAATAGCATGAGCAAAACCACAAAAAAAACAAAAGCTGGAGAGCATGTTAGTTTCTCTTAAGCACACTGACCACATATTGAACAAACCTACAAAACCTGACAAACACCCCACAGCATTAACAAACACAACTCACACTATATGCAAAATAGTTTGATTGTTTGAAATGAATCATTTTGATGTTTTAATGTATTACACTGAAAACATTAAATGCATAATGTATGATGTAGGAGTTTTATGATTTAAAAAATTTCAACTTTCAACTTTCAATTTTTTCAACATTTACAGGATGCTTGAAGATATTCTGTCATTGATTTGAAGGCTCATTATATTTGTTTAATTTGATCTGTTTTTAAAAGTAACATTTTTATATCACACATGGATAATTTGTCGATCACAATTGTTATCTTCAGTCTTTTCTTCATTAATCAGTAAATGTTGAAGGTGAATGACTGAATACCTGCAGTAAAATGAGCAGTTTTTAGTCTTTGTCTTTTGCTCACAAACGATGTGCTGCTTATTGTTCAGTGTTATGCGCCTCATTGTGGGTTTCCTGAATGCGTCTTGTTCATAGAAAAAAAAATAAAAAATTCAGACCCTGAACCTCCACCTGTTTTCTGTGGCTTTGAGGCGTTCAGAAAACAGCCTGTTCATCACACAGACACAAACACCAGCGTTCATGAAACACTTAATGACAAAAATATAGTCAACACCTTTTTTTACATTTTGAAAGGCTTTTAATAATAACAAAAAGTTTTAAACAATACTAATAGTATAGTGTTTAATGTCAATGCCTTGTAACAAGTGTAGGTCTTCAAATTTCACAGATCATCACGTAAAGCCACCAGAGGGGATTGTGAGAAGGTGAGTAGAGGAATAAATCGTATCTGCTCCAGAATATAAGTGAGAGTCTGAGATTAAACATGACGTGCAGAATGAAACTTACAGATGAAACACACAAGAACGTCAGTGCATGAAGATACTGACTCACCACTTCAGTGTCGTCTGCGACCGCCTGATGATGAGCTCATCCCTAAGATCTCAACACAACATCACAGATACACAATAGTGAGATACATTCTTAGGACATTCTGGTTGACCTCATGTTGTAAAAACACCATTCATATACATCCCCCTTCCTTTATTTTTCACATTTTGGGTTAGTCTGTAGGTCTATTAGACATAATCTGCCTTCTAGATAAACATGTGTGTGTTTATGAAGGCGAGCATCACCTTTACACACAGTCACAGTGAATCCTCCTCCGACCAGCAGCAGAGTCGAACACAAAGAAATTATGTTCAGCAAAGAGAAATCTGAAAACACAGAAACACATTACGGAGAGACAGAGCGTATTAAAATGTATTTAAATACACAAAACAGCCAACACTCGTGGCAAATATACACCGTTGTGAATGAATATAAAGTGAAATCTGAGCTGTAGTATATTTACAAACTGTGTTATTTAAAACTGTATCAAGCATCGAAGTTTTGAACTTTGAAATCTTCCTGATCTTCACACCAAGGTGGATAGATAATGGAGGAAGCCTTTTTCATCTCACATTCAATGACTGAAATTACACAAACGTGTAGGGCATGCACAACCATGGGGATGCACTGATGCCTCCTGTTGAAGAGACGCTTGTAAGCGATTTTTCAGTGGGAGAATAATTGACGTTGGAGAACTCTGCCATCTAAACTGCTGAGTACTACATTGTATTTGAATGTCAGAACATACATGGCTGCAGGTCAGGCTGGAGGTGCGTTGTTACAGGCCTAACAGTCAGACCTGCTCTTTTGCCTGATGTAGTAACTGAACTGCACTGGATCACACATTTTAGAGATGATAGTTCAGAAGTTCAGAGAGGCGTAGGTGTGGTTTTAAAACTTCATACACGATGCTGCCTCCCCAGGACGAGTTCTTAGGTAGCTCCTTCTCACGTCATGTGATACACTAAGGTGAAGCTTATGATCAGATCATGATCAGACCTCTGAGCTCTGTGCTTGGGATGGACACTGGCACCCACCCCAGTAAGGAAGGGAGAATGGATTAAATGCCAGGACTTTCCTTGCAATGGGTTTGGAGATTGGGGTTTAGCCGTAGGGAACTGTATCACTAACAGTTCCATGACAGACTTGAGTGAGGGAATCTGATTCTGGCATCTAGGTCCACTGAATACTTGTTTGGTGCTTGCACAGTCAATAAGGCAATCATTCCCTCAGCATGGCACAGTGGGCATTCTCTAACCCCAGGGGCTTTCAAACCTGTCCTGGAGGACCCCCAGCACTGCACATTTTGTATGTTTACCTTATCAGACAAACTCAATTCAGGTCTTGCAATCTCTACGAATGAGCTGATGCGTTGAATCAGGTGTTAGATGAGGGAGACATACAAAACATGCAGTGCTGGGGGTCCTCCAGGACAGGTTTGAAAACCCATGTTCTTCCCCATAGTGTCCTGGGACGCAGTGCGACTTCCCATTCGAAAGGGAATGTCTCAGGTTACATATGTAACTAACCATGGTTCCCTGAGAAGGAACCTGGTTACATGCATAGCCTGAGACGCTCTTTTAACTTGACACGCCGTTGTAAAAACACGGCGCTCATGCACGAGACACTGGGAAAGCATAAAATACAAACAAGTCAACAAGTCAAATACGCACATTTATATAGAACATCAAATCAAAAGCAGTGCAGTACAATGCAAAATATGTTATTTTTACTTTATTATCAACAAAATGATACATATCAACACTAGAGAACGTTATACATTACAACAAAAGGAGTAAAGAATCAGACAAAAAAAGAATGGCAGATAACAATCAATTTAATGTGTTTGACCAATAATTGGACTATAGAAAAATATATATTGTAAAGGTAAACAAGACATCCTTATTTAATTTGATCAAAAACCTGTTGTGTTCTGGTGAACAAAGTCATAAAACCCTATTTTATTTGTTAAGTGATGAGTATAAATCTTAAAAAAAGATAAAGAGCTTACCCATTTTAACAGTGAGACTGACTTTAGTGATGACGTGAGCTCCACACCAGTATATCCCAGAATCCTCTTCTCTCAGATCAGTGATGTTCACAGTAAAGACTCCAGTAGATGCTTCATCACTGAAAGAGAATCGATCATCTCTGATCGTCTCCAATGAAACTCCATCCTTCACACACATGGAGGCTTCATGTGCTTTGCAGAAGCTCTTCTGATCTTCATCATGATGTTTGCACTGGATTGACTCGTTGTCTCCTTCATACTTAGTCAAGTTCAGCTCTGGAAATGTTTACAGACACAAGAACATCAATTCACATCCGTAGTTTCACATATTCAGATGCAGAAACCTTCCTCACCCTCATTCATGATGACGATCAGATGAGTGTAAAGATAATTGAGGTCTGTTTCTAATGTCACTGCACACCAGTATTTCCCAGCATCCTCTGCTGTCAGTCCAGTGATGGTCCCAGTGAAGACACGTGCAGTGACGTTATCATTCAGAGTCAATCTGCCAGTCTTGCTCTCTTTCTCTTCTCTCACAGTCTCACTGAGAGTATTTCTGTCTCTAGTGGAGCACTTCCTCTTACAGAGAGACTTTGGATTTGATTTATAGATTGAATCATAAGGGCAGATGATCTCAGCAGATTCTCCTTCATGTCTCACTACTGGAGGCACTAAAACCAATCAAACATGGACATTTAACACAAATGATTCTGAATATACTGTGTTTACTACAGTGAAATCATCTGAACGGACTCACTGAAGATGTTGAGCTGAATTTTAGTGTTCAGGGAGATGAAAGTCAGATATGTGTCTCTGGTTTCTGCTCCACACCAGTAAACTCCAGCATCTCTCACACTCACATTACTGATGCTCACTCTAACAACTCTCTCTTCATTTCTCTCAGATGAAGGATTCATTTCTGTCACTTTAGATGAGCTGATGGTTTGGCAGATGTGATTAACATCCTCTTTGCAGAAATTAACTTCATGTTTCTCTGGGATCTGACAGGTGATGTTGACTTCTCCACCAAGATACACAGATTCAGTCTCACTCTTTGGATATGCAGCATCTATAAACCAAGATAAATTATGTAAACATCTGAAAATATACTTGCAGAACATACAAAGAACTTGAGTTTGCTCACCGTGTTTGGGGTGCAGCTGAAGTTCAGTGAAGCTCTCAGTATAGTCAGATACTTTCACTCCACACCTGTATGTTCCTGCATCTGCAGCTTTCAGCTCTCTAAAAAACACCATCAAGACTCCTGCTCTGGTGTCGTCATATAAAGAAACATCTCCATTCTCCATCCATTCATCCTGAACTCCTGGATTCTTCCTCTCTGAACATCCGTCTGATTCTTTACAGATGTATTTTGGGTTGGTTTTGTATTGAGGATGTTCACACTTGATCATCAAACCACCTCCTGAGGAGCCGCTCACTCTAGACACGCCCACTTTAGCTGTCAATCACAAATATCTGACAGAATCATTGACTTCATCGAATACAAATTCTTAACAATAATTGAAGTGGCAAACACTGATATATTAACTTATGCTAGATGACACAGAGAGTTTATTCTACTCACTCATAATGTGTAGGTGAACAGTAGTACTAATGGAGTACGAGTCTCTGTTGATCCAAACTCCACATAAATAAACTCCTCCATCATCTGGTGTCACAGCAGTGATTCTCACACTGAAGATGTGTTTATGTCTGTCATCAGAAATACTGAATCTTTCTTCCTCATTCCATGTGTCAATGGAGTTGTGTCGTTCTTTGAATATGACTTTTGCATCATTAACATGATTCTGTGAATATTCACAGCTGAAGGTAGCAGTTTCTCTACTCTTTACCACCACTTTCTTTGACACCACACAGCATGAATCTGTCATTCAAATAATACAGAAATATACTTTACAATGATGTATCTTTAAAATTAGAAGTTGCATTACACACTTTTTTTGGGAAAAAAAAATTGCTTTTTAAACCCCTTTTTTTTTTTTTTTTACATTCAAAGTTATATCTATATACCATTTGCCAATAACCCTAATTCTGTATTTTCCAGTGTCCTGTTGGTTCAGTTCTCTGATGAATATCATGAGTTTTCCATATTTGCTGCGAAAAAGAATGAATCTTCCTTCACTAGTCCATTCACTGTGTTTCTTGTAATTTATTATGGTTCTCCATGGCTCATGTTTAACCATATATTTAGCAGAGTCACTGGACCAAAGTTTCCCAGAATCAACAAGAACGCTTCCTCCAGAATATCCCGTGACGCTAAAGCATCTCACTGCAGCTGTCAATCAGATTGATACTGTGATCAGAAAGCTGATGAACAGAAAACAGCATCATTACTGCAGTGATGAAAGAGAAAAGCTCTCACCTGAGATCAGGTAGAAAGTGAGGAAGATGAGGAGGATCTTCATTGTGAGTTGAGTTCAGTCTTCTTTATGCTGAATGATCTCTGTGTGAATCTCTCTGTCTCTACATCTGTCTGCTTTAGTTACTTCCTCTTTATTCAGCTCTTTATCAGTAATGAGCAGCTTTTCTGGCTCCTCCCACCATCACCACTGACTGAACATCACATTAATCACACTGAAAGAGCGCCACCTAGTGCAGTTACACCGTCTGATACTGAGAGCTCAAACAGGTTTCATGTTCTCTATATAAAGGCACAATATGTAAGAATTTGTTATTAAAATATCCAAAAACCACTAGAACAGTGTTATATATTTTGCTGACTTGTGTACTTACACTATCCCAAATATTTCGAAGAATGTTTAAATCCAGAAAAACAAGCAATTTTAACTAGTGACACGGACCTGTGTCCATAGTGTCGCCTGCTAATGATGTCATAACCCCTCGATTTCCGGTTTTGTTTTGTAGAAAACATGGAAACACCAAAGATGCTTTAATAAGTTGCGCGTTTTAATAGACCGGTGAGGACCGCACAAAGTAGCATTATAAAAGAACGTTCAAATGTATGTAGTATGATAAAACAGTGCTGCTTTACCCCACATACGCACGACCGGATGGAGCGGAAGCGGTCGACTGTGGCATAATAAAAGCTTCGCTTCTTTCGAGCCGTGTGTCGTGCTCGTTCAGTGGCCTCGTTTCGCTTCGAAGGCTTTCAGCATCACCCTGCTTCATTCTACTACGTTAATAAATCATTAGCTCATCCATGAACATGATTTCTGCCCAAATCCCGTCGGATTGCATCAGCTGTGGGGATGAAGACCACATCTCTCATGATTCCACACTCAGTCACGGTGTCATCAAACTACGCCTTTGTCTATTTGTTTATTTTTAATACACGCCCTCTAGCAGTGAAAATTATATATTGTGACTTTACGGACAAATGACACAAATCAATTGATGCATTATTTTAAATCTTCCACTAGAGGGCGCCAGTATAATTTACATGTAAACAGTCTGGAGAGCCTCTGTAAACTTAAAACGCAGCTTCAAAATAAAAATAATTTAAATAAATTAAAACAACAAAACAGGATGAAAATGCTAAACATGCAAGATATAGTACAAAATATAACACATACAACTAACATAATTCATACATCTGAGGCCCAGTTCAGAAAGGAGGTTAAGTGAAAACTATGGGTATGTTAACCCTGAAATGAGGGAAAATCTGGGCTTTCCATTTCAGAATGGAATGTTTGTTAAACCCGAGAAAGCAGGGTAAGTCAAGCCCGTTTATGAAAGAGAGGTAACTAAAACTCAGAGTAAGTACCATGGTAACTTTACTCTGTGAATCTAACCGGGGGATGCGTTTCCCAAAAGCATAGCTAAATATGGTCGCAAGTTCCGTCGTTACCAGTCAATTTCAATGGAACTAACTACCATAGTTAGCTAACGATGCTTTTGGGAAACGCACCCCTGGTTGGGAGCGGGTTTTCTTTGTTAAAGTTTCTTTTGGTCTCCTCCCCTTTTTAAAGTGTAAGTGATGTTTAAATACATCATTCATTCACATTGCATTCACGCTGCAAAATGCGTTTCAGGTTGTAGTGAGTATTTGGAACTAAATTAAGTGCATTGTACTAAAACAAGAACAATAATATTAATGCAAATGGAAAACACGATTATTTCTTACCCCACTGGCAGTAATAGCAAAATAAGAAAATACATTAAAAGACTAAATACATTATGTCTTTCTTATGAGAAAAATGAATCGGATTTAAGAATCTTAGATATTGACTGAAAAAACAAGGACAAGAAAGCACTAAGTAAAAAGCATTTTTTGCAGTGCAGGTACTAACTTCAATAAAGTAAACATCACCATCTTGTTATACAAGTGTTTAGTAATTAATATTATATCGCTAATTAAATATGATAACATATTATTAATAATATAATATGACCCTTATATATAAGTAACATGTAATAAACTATATAATATTATTAACATATATCATATATATTGCATATTTGATAACTATATTGTAATCATATATAATATTATAAGGTCACGCATGCGCTGATAGCTCTGAAGTAAACTAACCCTGAAACATAACCTACTCCGGAGCAGGTTATGTTCAGAGAATAAGTTGCTATGGCTACTTAGAGTTACCTCCGTTTTTGGAACCGAAAGCTGGGGTTATCCACTTACTTACTCCCAAACATACCTGGGTATGTCACATAGCCTGCTTTCTGCGGGGGGGGAAAAACCCCTGTTCTTAACCCAATAATCAGAGTTTCCCATATCGGATAAGGCAAGTCAGAGCTTCAAGTGTATTTCACGGAAAAACACAGTGATAAGGGGAAAAAACGTGTAAAAATAGCGGTCTGGGTCCAATGCAGGTCTTTAATAACTAAGGGCAAAAAAAAAAAAAAACAAAGTAAAAAAAAAAACGTAAACACAAACAGAAATCGGAACTGACAACAGGTCAAAACAGAAAACAGGATATGGCACTACGGCAGGTCCATGTGGTAGAGGGGGACCTGGGGACTGGGGCAGAGCCTGCGTGATGGGGACCCAGGGCAGAACCAGTGGCCACCACAGCGGTGTGTGTGTGGAGCTGCCACCTTGGAACGGGCAATGGTGGGCTCCGCTGCTTTGTGAGCCCCAGAGACGAGCACTGTCGCTTTGGAAGAACCAGAGGCGAGTTCCAACCACCTTGGAGGAGGAAATGCGAGCGGACACCGTCACTTTGGGAAGGCCTGGAACGAGCCCCGCTGCCTCGGAGGGAACATCAGTGGGCTCTGCTGCTTCGGGAAGGCCAGAAGCGGGCTCCGCTGCGCCGGGAAGGCCAGAAGCGAGCCCCGCCGCCTCGGAGGGAACATTAACGGGCTCCGCCGCTTCGGGAAGGCCAGAAGCGAGACCCACCGCCTCGGAGGGAACATCAGTGGGCTCCGCCGCTTCGGGAAGGCCTGAAGCGAGCTCTGCCGCCTCGGAGAAAGTACTAGCGGGCTCCGCTGCTTCGGGAAGGCCTGAAACAAGCTCTGCTGCCTCAGAGGGAACATCAGAGGGCTCCGCCACCACGGGAGCATTGTGAGCGGACACCACCGCCTCGGGGGCACTGTGAGCGGACACCTCCGCTTCTGGAGCCTTGTGAGCGGACACCGCCACTTCTGGAGCTCTGTGAGCAGACACCGCCACCTCGGGGAAACTGTGAGTGGACACAGTCTCTTCTGGAGCTCTTCTGGCAAGCCCCATCGCCTCAGGAGCTTTATGAGCAGGCACCCCCACCCCGGGGGGATGGTGAGTGGGCACCGCTACCTCAGGGGCTCTGCGAGCAAACCACGGCGCTCGCACCGACATCAGCGGAGGTTCCTGCACGCTGCGTATCAGCCCGCGATGCTCCAGGAACGGGCGTGAGGTACTGGGTGCGGCAGACGAGGCCTCTGACGACCCTTGGATTGCCGCTTCGGCAGAACTGTGAGCAGGCTCCGCAGCTAACTCCACCCTGACGGCTGAGCCGCTCAACTGCAGAGCCAGGTTGATGTAGTCCTCCAGCACCTCCTCGGGGGGTGCCAGAATGGCATAAGGGATGTGAAGGGCTCGGTTAGGCCACCCCAGAAAAAGACCATTAGGCAGGTCTTCTCCGTAGCCGACTGGCGAGCCACTCCCACGAAGTCCCTGGCGTAATCCTCAATGCACCGGTCTCCCCGGCGGACGTTGAGGAACTTTCCTGCTGGACCCATGTCTGGCTGATTATTCTGTCACCGCGTGGTAAGGGAACACACCATGTAAACAAGGGTCTGGGTCCAAATGCAGGTCTTTATTAACTTAAGGGGAAACAAAGTAAAAACCAAAACGGAAACACAAACAGATATCAGAATCTGACAACAGGCTCAAAACAGAAACAGGGATATGACACTACGGCAATTTAGTGCTTGCATCAGTCCACATATCAACAACTAATAATCCAGAGCAGAGAGGCGTGGGGAAGGAGTATAAATAGCCATCAGGATGGGCAACAGCTTTGTGTGTGTGTGTGAGTAGGTGAACAGGTGTGTGGAGTTAAGGTAAAGGAGTCCGGGAGGATGGGAAATGGCGACCTCTGGTGGTGAGAGGGAGAAACACTAGACCCAGACCCCTGACAGTTTCATCTTTATATTATAGTGCTTCTGTTTTAAACAGTTATTGTGCTTCACCACCACCTACAGCATCTCTCATGTCTGTCTAGTGAAGGCCAGTAGAGGACACTGAAACACGTTCACTTCAAGACACTTTCAACTGTATGTGATAAATGTGAAACTCTTCTGATGCACGTTCAGCACTGTGTGAACTAATTAAAAAATATGAAAGATATGAACATGTAATCACCGTGAGACTGTTTATTCTTTCGTACGGCCAGTAGAAACATCAGAACACAAATTAGGTGCAAAACCGAAACCTCAGAAATTAAGATCATTGAGGAGCCTCAAACTACAAGAGAAAAGATCTTTAATGTGCAATGTGAGATTCATATTGAGAGAAAGACAAACTACATGAAAATATGAAGAGGTTTTAGAGCAGTAATATCTACCTGTTATTGATGATGTTGTATCATGTGAAGGCAATGTGATTTCTGTGATCGTTTGAGTTTTCACTGATACTGATGATGATGATGATGATGATGATGGATATGGCATATTCAGGTCATTTGTCTCTGTAATGACAGTAATGTTCTCACAGTAACATTGAGATGCCAGGAAATGAACATCTCACATGGCAGAACATTTACTTCCGTTTTTGCACATTAAAAGTAAAACTTACAGCCTACAGCTTCTGTACACTTTCACACATTTATGTTTGCTGGCACACAGTCACCCAGATACAGTAGCAAAACAACCTAACTTCACTTTCTAGCTGCTTTAAAACAATCCATCCATTCATCCATTTTACACCGCTTATCCGGCACCGGGTCGCAGGGCTGATTAAGGACACCCATATGTCCTTTTCTCTGGCCACTTCCTACAGTTCATCCTGGGGGATTTCAAGGTGTTCCCAAGCCACCCGAGAGATAATCCCTCCATCATGTCCTGGGTCTGCCCTGGGGTCTCTTCCTAGTTGGGTATGTCTCAAACACTTCCACTGGAAGGGTTCTGAAAGGCATCCTAACCAGATGCCCAAACTACCTCAACTGGCTCCTTTCAACGTGGAGGAACAGCAGCTTTACTCTGAGTCTCTCCTAGATGTCAGAGAAAACTCATTTTAACCGCTTGTACCTACGATTTTGTTCTTTTGGTCATTATCCAGAGCTCATCATGACTACAGGTGAGGGTTGATACATAAATCAACTGGTAAATTGAGAGCTTTGCCTTCAGGCTTAGCGCCCTCTTCACCACGACGGCAAGTACAATGACGCATTACTGCTGCTGCTGTACCAATCCACCTGTCAATCTCCTGCTCAAACCTACCCTCACTTGTGAACAACACGCTGAGGTACTTGAACTCCTCTACTTGGGGAAGCAACTCACTCCCTAACCGGAGTCGGCAATCCACTCTTGCTGCTCTTGGGTTACTGCCATGACAGGCACCAACAAACTTCCAGCCACAGCTTGCAGTAGCCGCTTCCGCAATGGAGGCTTTGAACAGGGTCCATGTCCCCAGCCTCCCTCTGAAGTAAGGCAAATCTTCTCCAGAGGTGGGAGATGAAAATATTCCAGACAGGATCCTCAGCCAGATGTTCCCAGTTAACACTCACAGTTGACCTATCAGTAAGGCCCTCCCCTCGAACGCAGATGAGCCAATGGCAGTTAAGTATCTTTAGGTTTCAGCGCCATAAAGAAACATTAGAAGATTCGAAGCTTTCATCAGTTTGATGGTGTTTATGATACCAAAATGGGAAAATGAAGGGCCTGTGGTCCTTGTAACACTGATTCCAGGTATCCTGAGAGGATGGGCAATACAATTTATTTCATTCCATTTCCTAAACCCAAACAAAACGGAGCAAAATGTCCCTAAGCATTCAACCCCAATCCCAATGAAGACGAAAACGTTCATTTTCTGGATGTCATTCTTTCATTAAGTTACAATTTTCATCTGCTTAAGCAGAACGTTAATGCCATCTTGTGCTTCCGCAAGGCCTCTCTGACTAAAACTAGCTAACCTTAAAGTTAGTGAGTCCATACAAACCTAAGTAGCTAACTGTTCTCACGTCATGTACAGTGCAGGTTAAAACACATAAACGAAGGTCTACATATTTCAGTGCCTCTCCATATTCAGTGCCTCTCCATATACTCCATAGATCTGTAAACCCTCGCTTACAAATTAAGTTACACACCATATTTTAAAATCTTTTATATATCCCATATTTTAAAATATTTTGTATATGAATGGTGGTCCTTCTGTGAAATTTATCAAAAACATCTTGGGACAAGGTTTTCACACTGACAGCTGTCAGTGTAAGACAGTTAGCAACTCTGTTTGCTTGTACGAGTTCGCAACAGTAACTAAGGTGGGTGGGGCTTACTGATAGTTCAATTAGTTTGAGTTTCCCGGGTCTTTACAGAAGCCTCCCCCGACATCTTATCCAACTCCCCAGCAGGTGGTGATCAGTTGACAGCTCTGCTCCACTCTTTACCTGAGTGTTCAGAACATACGGCTGCAGGTTCAATGATATGACTACGAAGTCAATCAAAGACCTTTGTTCTTGTACCAAGTATACTTATGGACCGCCTTATGTTCAAACATGGTGTTTTTTATGGCCAAACCATGCTGAGCCTGGAAGTCCAATAACTCGGGTTCAGATCAGGCAGGACGTTCCTTCCAATCACCCCCCTCCAGGTTTATCCGTCGTCCCCAACATGAGCATTAAAGTCGTCCATCAGAAATATGGAGTGATTAATATGAGTGAGAAAATCATCCGCACCTGTAACGCTGATGAGGACTGGTGTGATTAAGCACTTGTGTCCTTGATCAGACTGAACTCCACACCAGTATTCAGCTGAATGTTGTTGAGTCACATGACTGATGGTTCCCGTCAGGAGATGCTGCTCTCTGTCATCATACAGCTGCATCTGTCCCTCAGCGCTCCATCTTCTGCTCTCCTCCACAGACGTCTCTTCAGCACAGAGATCAGATCCAGATCTCCTGCAGACAAACTTCACATCAGCACTGTGGGATTGTGGGTATTTGCAGCTGATGTTCACAGATCCTCCTGCAGCAGCAGAGAGACTGATGCTCTTCTCACAACAATCAGCTGTTCGAGAGACAAATCAAGTGCATCAATGTTAGAATTAAACAAGAGATTCATCAATTCACCACAGAAACAAATGAAAGCAGCTCAGCTTTCTTAACGTCCAGCTTAAATTCAGAGAAGAGACTGTAGTCTTCAGAAACTTTGACTACAATCTTATATTCTCCAGAATCGTTCTCATTCAGTTCTCTGATAAACACACGTAAGAGACGTGCAGATCTGTCATCATGAACGGAGAATCGGCCGACATGTTTCCATTCTGCTGCTCTGTCAGTGTTTATTAGAGTAAAACATTGATCTGCTCCAGTTTTACAGAAATATTTCTCATGGTTCTCATGATTCACCTCATATTTATAGTTTATAATGACGTTTCCTCCAGAATATCCTCTCACAGCACTGATGTTTTTCATCTGTTAAGCACAAACCCAGATAATCTATTGCCTTGTATTCAATGAACACATATCCAGTCACTTACATGTTGAAAATATCTGCTGCAGCATTAATGAATGCAAGTCAAGATCACTTATGAGTGTCAATATTACATGAGGAGATATTATTTAGTTATGTAGAAGTTATTTATTATATTTATTATATGTGAGACATCCTGAGTTTGGAGTCGCCAGTTACCTCACTTCTTATAATGTTCACATTCACTTCAGTGTAGTAGGAATCTATTTTTGCATAAATATCAGTTCCACAATGGTATGTGTCAGAATCCTGTTCACTCATATCTCTGATGGTCACAGTGAAAACGTCTCAGGTTACGTATGTAACCATGGTTCCTCGAGGGAACGAGACGCTGTGTCGGAAAACGCTAAGGGAACGCCCTTCAGCGTGACCGGCTCTGAACCTCGTGTGTAAACAGACCAATAGATGGGCGAGACGTCACGGGCGGGTGACGTTATGACCAGGAAGCTATAAAAGCACGTGCGATGGAGCCAGTGTCAGCTTCAGGAATGAGGCAAGTGCTGGCAGGGATGCCGGAAGTATGGCCTTGCGATGCAGTGTCTCGTTCCCTCGGGGAACCATGGTTAAATACGTAACCTGAGATGTTCTTCTTCAGGAACTCGAGCTGGGTCGGAGGACGCTTCGGGAACGAGAATACCCACGCCGCCAAACTTTCAAATCTCGCCTAGTGTGGAAGCGTGCACAGCAAAGGCGCGAGAACAGAGGAGCCAGGAGTGGCTCTCATGTCTAGGCCATAGAACCTGACAAAGGTTAGGGGCGTTGACCATCCCGCAGCGTCGCAGATGTCCTGCATCAAGAGAACTGCCAAGAAGGCCTTAGAGGCCGCCACACCTCTGGTAGAGTGAGCTTTGACCCCAAGAGGCGAAGGGAGATCAGAAATAGAAATAGCATCTGTTATCCACCGACTGAGGGTCTGTTTCATAGCAGGAAGACCTCTCTTAGGGAGACCATAGAATACGAGCAACTGGTCCGCCCTACTCCAAAGGGCAGCTCTGTGGATGCATGCATCCAGTGCTCGCACTGGACACAAACAGTTAAGCTTCTGCTGGTCTGGTTCCCCAAAGGGAGGAGGACTGAAGGCCTGAAGTACGACAGGCCGTGGTGCAGAGGAGGGGACCTTAGGGACATAACCCACTCGAGGAACATAACCTTTGGCCAACCGGCGCAAGTCACATAAGCCGGGCCACTGATCGACCCTCCTGCCTGTGAGAGGAGATCTCTCTTGACGGGAATCTCCCATGGAGCCCGTCGAGGAGAAATCAGGTCCGAACATACTTTGGCCCGGCCATAACGGGCTACTAGCAGAAGACGGGGTGACCCCGGCCCGGCAACTATCTCCAAACTCCCTGGAGCAGAGCGATTGGGGGAAAGGCGTACAGATGAAGCCTTGGCCATGTCTGTACCATGGCATCCAGTCCCAGTGGAGCTGGATGAGTCAGAGATAACCAGAGGGGACAGTGCGATGTCATTCGAGTCGCAAACAATTCCACCTGGGCCTGGCCAAAAACTCTCCATATCTGCTTCACCAACCTGGGGTGAAGCACCCATTCCCTGGGCCTCGGCCTCTGCCTCGACAGGATGTCTGCTCCCAAATTGAGATGCCCAGGGATGTACACTGCTCTCAGCGAGAGAAGTTTGCCCTGGGACCACACAAGGATCTGGTGTGCCAATTTGTATAAGCGGCGCGAGCTCAGACCTCCCTGGTGGTTGATGTAAGCGACCACCGCTGTGTTGTCGGTGTGCACCAACACATTGTGACCTCTTAGGTCTGGGATTACGTATCTTAGTGGAGCCCGGCCAGCTCCTCCAGACAGTTGATGTGCCACGTTAGATGCGACCATCCACAGACCGGACAGGTGGCCCTCATGACCGCTCCCCACCGTGAGGGACCTTCCGTCGTTAGTGTTCCGTGGCCCAGCACCGGCCTGAACAATAACCAGGTTTTCCTCCACATGTCCAGTCTCTAGTGTAAGGGATACAGGTCAATAATTTAGCTCAAAGGGAATTATTTAAGATTTTAAAGGGGACTCCACAATTAATATGCAAGGGAATTAGGACAGAATCTCTGTTTTACGGCGGATCACTGAGACGGCCAGTGGTTCAGTGAACGAGCCGTATGACATCAGTTCGGCAATGGATATTTATATCCAAAATATAGTGAAAACTATTAATTAGCATATGTAACAAGATCGGCAGTTTAAGACATTAACTTGTAAGCACAATACACAAGATACTTCTCTTTTCAATATTAATAAGGCTTTATTGGATAAATCTAATACATATAAACTAATCTAACACACGCAATCACACACAAGTTGCAGAAAGAGAGAAAGTGTGGAAATAATTAGTTTAAGAGAATGAAAATTTGAAATCCCAAGTTTACAGCAATATGTCCAATTGCATAGATCTGAACAACCATCAATCACTTAATTTAACCCTCGCATCGAGTCCCTCAATTAGGTTAAAATTTATATTAAATACACCAGTTCAGCTAGAATCTGGAGGTACTTGCGTTCCTGTGTCTGGGGTTCCCTTCCTTGTCTGCCGAAAGGGATTTCCCGAGGTTGCTGATTGGCTGGAGGTTCCGTCCTTGGAAGCCGTTGTTGGCGTGCTGCGACGCGAGCTGTGGCAAACTTTGGTGGAGGCAAACTTAACTCAAAACACTAAACTCTCAACGGAAAATAAAACAAACTAAAGAATAGAAGTAAAGTTTGACGAGACTATGTGGTGTTTCTCCTCATGGTTTTGGAGGAGCTGGCTTGTAAGCCAGAGCATGCTCAAAAATAAAGAAGCATGATTTAAAAGAAAACAAGAAGGCTTGATAAGGCAAGAAGGACGAGCGCGAGTGAGAGACAAAAAGCCAAGTTTGATGGTGTTTGATGGTGTTTCTAGTATTTAAACCATGCTGTTTAACACACCCCAAATGGTGTTTTGCCTAATTAGATGTCGTGTTTGCTCGGGGTGTTGTGTATTTCTCCTCCCCATTCAATAAATCAACTGTTATCTCATTATTCACGTGATCCGCGTTTTTCCCGCTCTGGTAGAGTGTACATTTTGGACATGATTTCTATAATAAAAATTATACATTTGACAACGAAGTGATTAGAATAAACATTTCAAGCATTAATTCTCAAACTCACACATACCAAACATGAATACAAACCATTAAGCTATTCAATAGTTATTAAAAAATACATACACAATAAATGATTAAAACCTGATAAGTCACATGTAGGTTACATACATAATATGGATATATATATATATGATTAGTTGCTCAGTTCCTTTTAGTGTCATTTAGATGCATGGAAAGCATCCGTGCCATTCTGTGAATGTAAGATACGTTCTGTAAGACCAGAGATTAAAATGTCTGTATGATTTTTAGTCTGTTCGCTGTCGTTAGGTGGGGGGAGAATTCATCCTGAGAGCTTCGATACTATCCCTGGTTTCCATGTGGCGTCACGCTGTGCATCTCTTGTGACCATTATTCTTGATAACTTGCCCAAAATTGACAATCTCCTTGGAATTGTCAATATGTGTTCTTTTGTTTTAATGTTGAAAACTGTTCTGTGAAGAGTGGTTTAGGCTTGCTTCAGACTGGCTAATGTTCGGGTCTGATTTATGACATCCTGTTTGTCTTGGGCCTCTGTGGAATTTTTTTGACTCCTCGTGCCTCAACTCGGTTTTAACCAAATCTTAGATTGTCTGATTCGGGCTGATATCCTAACTAGGCCTCGCCGTGTGACCTTGATCATGCGAAGCGGGTTTCCCCTCAGGGAGAACTTCTTGGTCTTGAGCCACCACTGTAGGGCCTCATGTACAGCAGCCAAAAGGTATCACGTTGGACGCCGCTGCCATCAAACCCAACAGCCTCTGAAACTGCTTGACAGTGAATGACCGGCCTTCTTTGACTCTCGTGACTGCAGTGAGGATCGATGCTATCCGAGCAGGGGACATACGTGCCTGCGTCGTGGTCGAATCCCACACCACGCCCATATAGGTGGTCCTCTGTAATGGAGAAAGCACACTCTTTTTGGCGTTTAGTCTTAACCCGCCTCTCCTCATGTGGGCGAGAACGCCATCTCGATGTCGAACCACCATCTGCTCTGACTGAGCTAAAATCAACCAATCGTCGATATAGTTTAGTATGCTGATGCCCTGGAGTCGCAACGGAGCCATGGCTGCATCCACACACTTCGTTAAAGTGCGGGGTGAGAGTGCAAGGCCGAAAGGCAGAACACGATATTGGTACGCTTTGCCCCCGAAAGCAAACCTCAAGAACTTCCTGTGAGTGGGAAGGATGGATACATGGACGTATGCGTCCTTGAGATCTATCGTGACGAACCAGTCCTCGGACCTGATTTGAGACATGACTTGCTTGAGAGTAAGCATCCTGAACTTCAGTCGCATGACTGAGCGGTTCAAATGATGTAGATCTAAAATGGGATGCAACCCTCCGTCCTTCTTCGGAACTATGAAGTACCAGCTGTAGAACCCAGACTGCCTCGCATGAGGAGGGACCACCACGATGGCCTCATTTCTTAAGAGAGTATCTACTTCTTGTTCCATTACCAAAGCCTGCTCGGGGCCCACCAGCGTGGGCGTAATCCCGTTGAAACGAGGCTGAGGAGAACCAAACTGGATTCTGTAGCATCTTTCTACAGTGTGCAGGACCCATTGAGACACGTTTGGCAGTAGTTTCCACACTGCCAAATAGTCTACTAAGGGAATCAGTCTCTCGAGACTGATCTCTGGTGTAATGTGAGCAGCCAGCTCGGTGCCCTGTAACAGAGAACCGGCAGGGAACGACCGAACCTGCTGCTCTAGAGACCTCCGTGGAGGTTGCAAGCCTCTTAGCACCGCTACGTTGTCGGGTGGTGACTGAGAGTGGCGCTCGCGGTAGACCACTGCGCCCTGTAACTCCGGCAGGGTTGGCAGACCGATCTCCCGAGGGCACTGAGGAGAGACGGACACCGTGTAATGTGGTGTAACCCGCTGCACCCCAGAGGGGACTGCCCTCATATATCCTGGGCCAGTGGCGTCAGGACTTTTTGGTCGAGGACCTCTTAGTCTTAAGTATGGGCTGCAGATCCGGCTTAGACTTCGAGGCCCCAGACCTAGAGCGTCGCCTCGACATGCCGCACCGTAGCCAGCGTCTGTCTACCCGGGTCATCGTCTATAACCGCCGCTCACTTCATCCCCGCACATGCATAATAATCGAGGCGGAATAAAGATGCGTGCCGAGAACAGTCTCCCCTCGACTTCGGACACCTCGGTGTGAGGTCGGGAAACGGCAGCCTCCGGCGCGAGGTGGCTTTAAACACGCCGAAAATGCTCCAACTGACACACACACGAGCGCTTGCTGAGACAGAAAGCGATGCTGGTCTCACGGCACATGCTGTATAGCTTCCTGGCATTTTGTCACCCGCCCGTGACGTCTCGCCCAACTATTGGTCTGATTACACACGAGGTTCAGAGCCGGTCACGCTGAAGGGCGTTCCCTTAGCGTCCTCCGACGCAGCTCAAGTTCCTGAAGAGGAACTGCTGCTGTTGTGTCGTCAAACAGAGAGAATCTTCCAGAATCAACCCATTTGTTTTTAATATTGGTCCTGATTCGGTCTGTGCACTCTGACCACTGTCCTCTACAAAAATACTTTGCATTCACTGTATATTCTCTATCATATCTGCATGTGATTATGACTCCTCATCCTGAATATCCTCCCACACTGATGGAGCTCACAACACCTACATCAAACCAGCTTCTTAATACAACACTGATATATTTATATGAGAATGAACAGATTAACTTTCATATAAACTAAACTGAAGTTAAAGACTCTGTGCTGTTTTTAGGGATTTACTGTGAGTTCAGATTCTTACCAGGAATCATCAGCAGAGTGAAAGTCCAGATGATCTTCATTCTTCTCTCTTAATGATCTTTGTTGTTAGATCAGTTCTTCTGAAACTCTCGATGTGTGTTCAGATGAGTTCTGAGTGTTTATTTCCTGTTTAACACGAACTGCTGAAAGTGACAGAGAGACGCCCACTTCCTCTGATAGAGAGAGAGAGAAAATAAAAGAGAAGTTGATAATACATTTCCATGACATAGCAAGACTTCGTGGCATTGAAAATACCACTTTTGGTTCAAAGCATTATTTGAGAGATTTCTACAAAAATATGTATCTACAATCTTTATTCAGACTAGAATTTCAAAGACTAGAAATGAACAGTGAGATGTTCCTAATCGGCAATGAATCGTCTGCGATTTTGAGCGCAATATTGCATAGCTTGTCAGTGAACTACGGCTCTGTGTAATAAATGCCGCTCCATCTGAAAGCACGTTCTGGAGATTTACTACTAATCACAGAAACAGCTTTACTGACAAGATGCGAGGAATCGCATTGATATTTCACAGCCCTGTGACTACACGTGAAACACATGGTTACCATGGTAACAAAGTACCGTTAATGGACTTCTTTTGTGTTTCGTTTAGTTTTTTGTCTTCATGCCCATTTTTGCGTTTGACCTAGTTTTTCTGATTCCTTGATTATTTTATTCTGTTCACCTGTGTCCTTTATGAGTCATTTAATCCCATCTCACTCTGTTATGTCAGTTCCTCCCATTTCCTGGTCATGGGCTTATTAAGTTTTGTATGCTGCGTTTGTTACCCTGTGTTTTGTATGAATCTTTGGAATCTTAATTACTATTAAATGTTATTGATGCCTTTTCTTGTGCGCCTCCTTCACAAGAGCGGTGACAATAACACATTGATTGATTGATAAAATAACTGTGAAATCAAAACCATTTCTTGTTTTGTTTTTTGTAACGATTACAGTATTTATTATAAACTATTTATGAGCACATCTTTATTTTTATTTTTTTTTATTCATGTGCTCTGGTTATCTTTAATCAAAATAACTTCCCCTCCCTCTTACACTTCACCTCAGTCAGAGGAGAGAAGTTGTGCATTTATATAATTTCAGATTTACATAATCCATTCATATCATATTTGCATACAATATCACTGACTTCATCTAGGTTTATTACATTTTCTTTTATCAAGCTTTTAAAATAAGCACAGAGAAAAAAATAGTAGTTGCTGCATGTGTTAAAGTTTGTGAGCTTTTTAACACTGAGCCTTAATACATTTTTTTACAAGAACCGCTGGTGGCCAGGCATGTAGTTTGACGTTAACCAAACTAACTGAGCATATTCTGTTTTAATTTCACTGTTTTGTTCTGAAATATTCAGTACTTATTTACATCAAAGGCTGACCAAAAACTCAAGGGTTTCTGATCATTTATTTGAGTGTCATTTGCAGAACAAAACACTGCACTGTCATTTAAACATCCTTCATGTCTGACTTACAAGACTGTCTTAAATATACAGCAGAAGAGCATCACAAAAATAACACAAATACCAAACATGGAAGCTTAAACTCAAAAACAAAGCCTTCAGCTCATTGAGATTCTCTGCTGTGGCTCGTCAGGCAGTGAGATGATTAACAGCAGCGTATTCACTGCAATCCTGATTATTCCTCAAACTGACTCTGTCAGGACAGTCCGCTTTCTTGTGGAAATTCACCACGGTGTAATTCAGATCCTCAGCAGATGTGATGAAGATCTGAGAGTCACCGGTGGCTTTCTGAACTGCAGAGTAAACGCAGTTAGCAGAAACAGAGGGGTTTGTGGGTAATTGAGCAGTGGCATAAACAGTGTTAGATGAATCAGAGGGGTTTGTGGGTAATTGTTTGTGAGAGTCTTTAATCTCCTCATAATCACAACCAGTGTTAGAAACCTGAAGAGAGACAGATAAATTATTAACAGCTCTGAATATCTTCAAGATGGAGGCATTAGAATTTATTCTCATTATGAATAAAAATCAAGATATTATTTTATACAGTAACTGGACTGACTGCTTCAGGCTTTCCTGCTCCAGTCTGAGATGACGAATCACTGCCTGCCAAAACAAGAGTCTAAATTAATGACATTATATCACATTTCAACACTGGTGTGTAATGGAAATGCTTTCACACATCATCAAATATCTGTATTTTGCTCATGTCTCATTGCAGCCTGTAGATGGTGACAGACTCAAAGTGGGATTACAGATCAACAAATCTTTGCATTTTAAACTCAGTATAATGGAGTTTCTGCATCTAAAGACATTAAGAAGTAGCTTTACCTCGAGACTGATGCTTCTTACAGAGAAACAGTAATAAGAGACCAACGATGATCAGAACCAGAAGAACCAGAACCAGAGAGATGATCAGAGAAGAGCCTGAAAACACAGGAGATGAAACAATCAGATCTGATCACTCTGAGCTGAATATCTGATCAGATCACGGGCGTAGCTTGATGTTTGGGACAGGAGTGACCAGAGCATGATACTGGGCTTGCAGGTTATAGGTTTCACGTTGAACATTCACACAGGCAGTGTAAATAATGTTCTTGTCTTATACTCAGTTATGCTCATGTGTAGCTGAATGTGCCTTTTTTAGCACAGAATCACTCTAAACTGGCTCTGTTTAAAGAAACTGTGACCTGTGAAAAAAAAAATATATATATACCACAACATTTTGTTTTTCAGGATGGAAATGCTAGTTAAGTGTTATAAACCTTATCCTTGAGCCCATGAAAAGTCTGTGAGCCACTGAATGTCAAGTATCCATTTATGCCACACAAACAGCAGCTGTTGTCTTGATAGACCACAAGCAGCAAACTACAGAATGCTAAATCAGTTCAATAGATCTAATATCAAAACAAGAATGAGTGGATGCTTGTTAGTATTATTATTTTTTTTATACATCAATGATTTAAATGTATTCAATTAAACTATTTATTGTATAGTTGAAAATCTAATATTTTTTTATATTTAGTAATATCTCTCTGGTGTCAGAGCTGCTCACAAGTTACACCATAAATCACATGTTTGTGTTTCAGCACCTGCTGGTGTAAAACTTGGAGACGATTTAGAAACTCCTGTGATCAGTGGAGTCCTGACTGATGAGAAAGAAGAAGAAGAAGATGATGATGATGATGATGAAGATGTTGGTTGTGGTGAAGTTGTTTCTGAAACATCTGTATATAAAACAACAAAACAATGAATTTCTAAAGGATGTTTTTTCACACACAGAACTTGGCATCACGTGTCTCGTGGTAAATATAAGTGTTACTGATGTCATTCACACACTCACTACCCAGAATTCATGTTTGCTGATACAGAGACCTCAGAAAACAAAACCGCGAGCTGTTTGTTTGAGTTTCTGTAACTGAAGTCTGTGGTTTCTCAGTGAATAATAGCAGGTTACTGGACGAGCATCTTTAACTGCAGCTTCTTAATTATAGAACAAGACTGGTTCAGTGACTCTCAGCAGCACAAACACTGCTCTAATACTGCATTCAGATGAGCACACTTCAACTAGTTAAAAACTACAGTAACACTGTGTCCAAAAGATCAGTTAATGCTGCTGCTTTGAGTCCAGATCTGCAGAACTGGACATTTAAAGAATGAAGAATGAAACACACAAACACTGTCCTCTGCTTTACTCTGTGTTCAGTTTCTCAACAGCAACAATGATCAACAGAAAACTGCACTTTAACCTGCACAGACTGCAATCATGAACCTTTATAAGGAAACTTCCTCTTTTTAACTGTGGTTTGTGGTTTTGCTTTTTTAAAAAGACAGAACATCTAAAATTAACCTGCTGGTAAACCTCTATGAACAGAATCAGTTCTCTTCAAAACAGCATGAACACTTTCTTTACACAGTCAAGCAACATGATATAAGACACACCGTGAAGCACGTTTTTATTTTTAATCACATTCTGATTAATATGAGTGAGAAAACCATCCGCACCTGTGACGCTGATGAGGACTCGAGTGATGAAGCTCTTGTGTCCTTGATCAGACTGAACTCCACACCAGTATTCAGCTGAATGTTGTTGAGTCACATGACTGATGGTTCCCGTCAGGAGATGCTGCTCTCTGTCATCATACAGCTGCATCTGTCCCTCAGCGCTCCATCTTCTGCTCTCCTCCACAGACGTCTCTTCAGCACAGAGATCAGATCCAGATCTCCTGCAGACAAACTTCACATCAGCACTGTGGGATTGTGGGTATTTGCAGCTGATGTTCACAGATCCTCCTGCAGCAGCTGAGAGACTGATGCTCTTCTCACAACAATCAGCTGTTCGAGAGACAAATCAAGTGCAGCAATGTTAGAATTAAACAAGAGATTCATCAATTCACCACAGAAACAAACGAAAGCAGCTCAGCCTTCTTAACGTCCAGCTTAAACTCAGAGAAGAGACTGTAGTCTTCAGAAACTTTGACTATAATCTTATATTCTCCAGAATCGTTCACATTCAGCTCTCTGATAAACACACGTAAGAGACGTGCAGATCTGTCTTCATGAACGGAGAATCGGCCGACATGTTTCCATTCTGCTGCTCTGTCTGTGTTTATTAGAGTTATACATCGATCTGCTCCAGTTTTACAGAAGTATTTCTCATGGTTCTCATGATTCACCTCATATTTGTAGTTTATAATGACGTTTCCTCCAGAATATCCTCTCACAGCACTGATGTTTTTCCTCTGTAAACCCAACCTCAGATAACATTTATGAGCTGTTCATCTTATGTAAAGCATCTTCATTCCCTAACAGTGAGATACACACACTCACACACACCACAACACTCACACACACAAACACACACCACACCACACCACACACACACCCTCACACGCCGCACACACACACTCACACCACACACACACCACACACACACACCCACCACACACGAGCCCCACACTCACACACACACTCACACACACACACACACACACACACACACACACACACACACACACTCCACACACACACACACACACACACACACTCACACACACTCACACACACACTCACACACAACACCACACACACACACACTAACCAGAACAACACTCACACACACGACACCCACACACGCACCAACACACACACACTCACACACAAATGCACACACACACACACAGGCACAGGCACGCGCGCACACACACACACACACACACACACAGATGGAGAGAGAGATCAGCACACTGCTTTACTCACATCCTGAATACAAATAATCTTGATTTTTCTGTATTACAGATACATGTGAACCGCAGTAATTACAGTCAGTGTTGAGTGTGTGATGTTGATGATCATCATGAGTTTGAGAGTCTCAGTTACTCACCTGTTACAACGTTCAGCTTCACTTCAGTGTAACGATCTGGTCCTAGTTTCTCAACTCCACACTGGTACGTCCCAGAATCCTGTTCACTCAGATCTCTGAAGGTCACAGTGAAAACTGCTGCTCTTGTGTCGTCAAACAGAGAGAATCTTCCAGAATCAACCCATTTGCTTTTCTTAACAGTCTTGATGAGTTCAGAGCATGTAGACCACTCTCCTCTACAAAAATACTTTGCATTTTCTGTATCTCTTTTATTATATCTGCATGTGATGATGACTCCTCCTCCTGAATATCCTCTCACACTGATGGAGCTCACGGCACCTACATCACACCAGCATCTCAATGTATTCACTAATGTATTCATAAGACTGAACAGAGATGAACTTTCAAATATCCGAAGTTAAAGACTCTTAAAGCTGTTTTGAGTGATTTACTGTGAGTTCAGATTCTTACCAGGAATCATCAGCAGAGTGAAAGTCCAGATGATCTTCATTCTTCTCTCTTACTCAATGATCTTCTCTGTTGTTAGTAGATTCAGTTCTTCTGAAGCTCTCGATGTGTGTTCAGATGAGTTCTGAGTGTTTCTTTCCTGATTAACATGTTTAATATGAACTGCTGACTTTGACAGAGAGACGCCCACTTCCTCTGAGAGAGAGAGAGAGAGAGAGAGAGGGAGAGAGAGAGAGAGGAGGGGAGAAAAGAGAGAGAGAGAGAGAGAGAGGAGAGAGAGAGAGAAATAGAGAGAGTGAGGTCGTCCTCCCTCTGCTCGGAACCGAAAAGGCGAGCGGGAGGAGAAGATGAAGGCCAGTAGCGCTATCCGATGCAGGGGAGGAATACGAGGGGGACCGCTACGCAAGAAACCTCAACCACGGCAGCACGAGTGCCGCGAGAGAGATAGAACGACCTCACCGAGTAGGACAGGCACGGTGAGGCGGCGGGGGCACGGTAGGGGGGGTCAACACACACCTGATGGCGAGGGGGGGGGTGGGGGGACCCGGAAGAAAGCGGGGGGTGACACCGAGCCAGCAGAAGAGAGGACATAAAAAGAGAGAGAGAGAGAGAGAGAGAGAGAGAGAGAGAGAGAGAGAGAGAGAGAGAGAGAGAGAGAGAGAGAGAGAGGATAGTAGGAGCAATGATAAAAGAAAGAGAGAGAGAGAGCAAGTGGAGAGAAAAGAGAGGTGGAGTAGAGAGAGCGATAGAGAAAGAAGAAGAAAAGAGAGAGAGAGAGAGAGATGGTTAATAAACAGGGAAGTGAAACTATTATTTCACACATGCTTCACATTAACAAGCAAATAAAACTCATAATAAAAGGCATTTTACAGAGATTTTAACAGAATTATTCTATCATTCAAAGGCTTATTTTCTCAGAATCATAATATTTAATGTGTTTAACTGTTTACGAGTTTAATAAAGTGTTTCTTGAGTGCATCGCATTCATGTTAGAGACAGTAACATCTGGTGGACAGACATGCAAACAGCAGCAGCTCTCATTAAACTGAGGTCTCCTTCATTTGTAGCTGTATGCTGATTGATTGATTGATTGATTGATTGATTGATTGACTGATAGATTTTTTCAGAGAACAGTGTGATCACTAATAGCTTTCTCCAGGCACTATATACAGAATATAATTATGAGACTAAATTAATATTGGAGAAAAGAACACCATCTGTGGTTGGTAAATAAGTAAATAAATAAATATTTCTGAAAACTCTGGAAGCTGACAGTATAAATGGATTATTGTTCAGTCTGACGGAGCTCCACATAATAACAGTGGCTCAGTCAATTGAGTGAGTTTATGATTATCTGTCTGTCAGTGTTTAAAACTTGATTGCTAAAGTATTTTGCAGTTGTGTTTGATTATGACGCTAACGATGCATAAGGCCGGGTATACACTGTGTGATCTCAGCAATGTTTTTGTTAAATACCAACTCTCACTGAAGGAGATAATCACATGCGCGGTCAAGCCAAAGCTCAGGGTTTATGTGCTCACATGCGGTCCCTTCATTGAGATGCAACTCCACCTTATTCCTGACGAGCCGACTGTGGTTTAAATTATGGGCGGCACTTCCGGTTCGGGGAACTTCCTTTCAAAAAGACTGAAACTAATAATTTCATGATATCATAAGGTTGCCCTACAAATAAAGCTTATCCATCTGCTTGACTGAATGAGAGTCGACTTTCCTTCTTGTTTTATTTTCAGACATCATGAGAATAACGTGACATTATAACAAGAATATCAAGAGCTCTTTGCGGTCGCTGCACTCTTTTCCTCGTGATTATTACATTTCTTCCCTTTGCATTCAACTCTAATGTGAAAAAGGACATCTTATACTGCACATTTGTAGTCTGTTCTCTCGATTTAATTTATGATGTATCCCATTCATAATTCACTGGAATGCTAGAATCTCTTGTTTTTTCTCCTCAAATCTCTTTCCAGGTTTGTTTGTTTTCACAAGTAAAACATTTATTATTGTGTTCATAGAGCGAGCCTTTCACTGATTGTTTACAGCTTAGTGGAAGTTACACCCATAATGGGACGTATGAATAAGGCTAAATAAACACGTGGGAGCCTCTGAACCCGAACTGTGTAGCCTCCATCGCTTCCGTCCAAACCACACGCCATGTCGCCATGGTTTAATTTCTGTTTTCACGCAGGCGCAGTGAGGGGAAAAGCTCTGAGTTTAGGGCGGTCGGTTCATAGCTCTGCTTCAGCTGTGAGATACCTCACGAGAGGCGACCAGAACTCATCCCATCATTACCTCAGATTGAATCTAGATGCTCCAGTCCAAAAACACAGAGATCAGTGGAAGTCAAGTAAGAGTTGCTAAAAGACTCATTTTTATTTGCATTTCACTTTTCACATTCAACGCTGTTTCAAAGCAGCTTTACAGAAAAACACACATTCATGTCTAAAGCCTTAAACACACAAGTGATGAACTGTGGAAACAAGACAAAAAACTATATAAATGTTTAGATATCAGAAGAAACAATCAGACTCATCTGGAGGACACAGTTTCCTCTGACATTACAGTCGATGTCCACTTTGCTAAATATGATCCGTTCACACAGAACGAGGGTCATTCGCTGCTCAGAGTTTGTTTCAGATGCTGAATACTGAACATCTCAAACTCCTTTAAAATCAATCAGTTTCTGACACACATTCTCTGCAGTGGAGATTCAGCTGATGATGATGAGGATGATGGTGATGATGAAGATGATGAAGATGTTGGTTGTGGTGAAGTTGTTTCTGAAACATCTGTATATAAAGCAACAAAACAATGAATTTCTAAAGGATGTTTTTTCACACACAGAACTTGGCATCACGTGTCTCGTGGTAAATATAAGTGTTACTGATGTCATTCACACACTCACTACCCAGAATTCATGTTTGCTGATACCGAGACACTCAGAAATTAAAACTGCGAGCTGTTTGTTTGAGTTCCAGTAAGTGAAGTCTGTGGTTTCTCAGTGAATAATAGCAGGTTACTGGACGAGCATCTTTAACTGCAGCTTCTTAATTATAGAACAAGACTGGTTCAGTGACTCTCAGCAGCACAACAACTGCTCTAATACTGCATTCAGATGAGCACACTTCAACTAGTTAAAAACTACAGTAACCACACATGATCAACTAATGCTGCAACACCAAACAAACACTGTAGAAATATGCCGTTATCGCATACAGAACTAAAACTTCTGCTTTTAAAGTATGTCCAGATCTGCAGGTCCTGCATTTACACACTGCTGTAGCTTATATGTATTATGATACTTCAGTATATAGATAATGAAAATTGCCATTTGTAACATAGACAGAGACTGGGAAATGAGTGTGAAATGAAATGATTGTTTATAACAATATTTAGTGATCATTTAAAGCATGAAATGAAGAATAAACACACAAACACTGTCCTCTGTTTCACTCTGTGTGCAGTTTCTCATTGAGCACAACAGCAACATTAATCTATTTAGACTGTGAACTATGTTGTTTCTATAAGGAAACTTCCTATTTTTAACTGTGGTTTGTGGTTTTGCTCTGTTAAAAAGACAGAACATCTAAAATTAACCTGCTGGTAAACCTCTATGAACAGAATCAGTTCTCTTCAAAACAGCATTGAACACTTTCTTTACACATAGCACATGATAAAACACCCGGAAGCAGTTTTTTCTTTTTATATCACATTCTGATTAATCGAGTGAGAACAATCATCCGCCCTTGACCGGAGAGGGAACGGAAAAGGTAGAAAAGGCAAACAGCGGAAAGAAAAAAAAAGGAGGGAGAAAAAAAAAACAAACGCTGATGAGGACTGGAGTGATGAAGCTCTTGTGTGCTTGATCAGACTGAACTCCACACCAGTATTCAGCTGAATGTTGTTGAGTCACATGACTGATGGTTCCCGTCAGGAGATGCTGCTCTCTGTCATCATACAGCTGCATCTGTCCCTCAGCGCTCCATCTTCTGCTCTCCTCCACAGACGTCTCTTCAGCACAGAGATCAGATCCAGATCTCCTGCAGACAAACTTCACATCAGCACTGTGGGATTGTGGGTATTTGCAGCTGATGTTCACAGATCCTCCTGCAGCAGCTGAGAGACTGATGCTCTTCTCACAACAATCAGCTGTTCGAGAGACAAATCAAGTGCAGCAATGTTAGAATTAAACAAGAGATTCATCAATTCACCACAGAAACAAACGAAAGCAGCTCAGCCTTCTTAACGTCCAGCTTAAACTCAGAGAAGAGACTGTAGTCTTCAGAAACTTTGACTACAATCTTATATTCTCCAGAATCGTTCTCATTCAGCTCTCTGATAAACACACGTAAGAGACGTGCAGATCTGTCTTCATGAACGGAGAATCGGCCGACATGTTTCCATTCTGCTGCTCTGTCTGTGTTTATTAGAGTTATACATTGATATGATCAGAAGTATTTCTCATGGTTCTCATGATTCATCTCATATTTGTAGTTTATAATGACGTTTCCTCCAGAATATCCTCTCACAGCACTGATTTGTTCACCTGTTGAACACAAACTCAGATATCAGTGTGATGATGCTGTTCATCATTACTGTAAAGCATCTTCATTCCTAACAGTAGATACACAACCACACACACACACACCCACACACCACACACAAACACACACACAACACACACACACAACACACACACACACACACACACACCAACACAACACACTCCTCCGCTGCCTCTCATTCATTCTGAGGTGGTTACTAAGTGAGTGTAACCTGCCATTGCAAGATAGAATATCCTGGTTATGATTTGCTGGATTAAACGTTACATTGTGAACCGCTCGTCAGTTCCATCCAGTGTGGAGTGTGTGATGGTTTGCTGGTCATCATGTTTGAGATCTTAGTCACTCCCTGTTACCCGTTTCATATTCACTCAGTGCAAGGATTCTATGGTTTTCAGAGATATTACTCCCACACTGGTACGTCCCGAATCCATTTCACTCGATCTCTGAAGGTCAAAGGTGCAAACTGCTGCTCTTGTGGCGTCAAACAGAGAGAATCTTCCCAGACTCAACACCCCATTTCCCCCCATTTTTTCTTATCAGTCTTGATGAGGTCAGAACCCCGTTCAGTCTGTATAATTTTCTTCTTTCCTCTACTAAAATACTTAGCATTGCTGTCTCTCTGATCAATCTGCATTGATGAGTACTCCCCTCGCTGAATATCCTCTCACCCTGGAGCTCACGCACCTCATCAAACCACGCTCATGTATTCCTAATTGTAGTTTCTAAGCTGAACAAGATGAAACTTTCAAACTTCTGAAGGTTAAAGACTCTTAAAGCTTTTTTGAGTGATTTCTGTATTCATGATTCTTACCAGGAATCATCAGCAGAGTGAAAGTGCAGATGATCTTCATTCTTCTCTCTTATTCAGTGATCTTCTCTGTTGTTAGTAGATTCAGTTCTTCTGAAGCTCTCGATGTGTGTTCAGATGAGTTCTGAGTGTTTCTTTCCTGATTACATGTTTAACATGAACTGCTGACTGTGACAGAGAGACGCCCACTTCCTCTGATAGAGAGAGAGATAAAAATAAAAGAGAAGTGATGAAAATACAGTGGGGAAAAAAAGTATTTAGTCAGCCACCAATTGTGAAAGTTCTCCCACTAAAAAAGATGAGAGAGGCCTGTAAATTTTCATCATAGGTATACCTCAAATATGAGAGACAAAATGAGAGAGAAAAAATACAGAAAATCACATTGTAGGGTTTTTAAATAATTTATTTGCAAATTATTGTGGAAAATAAGTATTTGGTCAATTAAAAAATTTCATCTCAATACTTTGTTATATACCTTTGTTGGCAATGACAGAGGTCAAACGTTTTTCTGTAAGTCTTCACAAGGTTTTCAGACACTGTTGCTGGTATTTTGGCCCATTCCTCCATGCAGATCTCCTCTAGAGCAATAGTGTTTTGGGGCTGTCGCTGGGCAACATGTATTTTCAACTCCCTCCAAAGATTTTCGATGGGGTTGAGATCTGGAGACTGGCTAAGCCACTCCAGGACCTTGAAATGCTTCATACGAAGCCACTCCTTCGTTGCCCGGCGGTGTGTTTGGGATCATTGTCATGCAGAAAGACCCAGCCACGTTTCATCTTCAATGCCCTTTCTGATGGAAGGAGGTTTTCACTCAAATCTCATTATACATGGCCCCATTCATTCTTTCGTGTACACGGATCAGTCGTCCTGGTCCCTTTGCAGAAAACCAGCCCCAAAGCATGATGTTTCCACCCATGCTTCACAGTAGGTATGGTGTTCTTTGGATGCAACTCATCATTCTTTCTCCTCCAAACACGACAAGTTGAGTTTTTACCAAAAAGTTCTATTTTGGTTTCATCTGACCATATGACATTTTCCCAATCCTCTTCTGGATCATCCAAATGCTCTCTAGCAAATTTCAGACGGGTCTGGACATGTTCTGGCTTAAGCAGGGGGACATGTCTGGCACTGCAGGTTTTGAGTCCCTGGCGGCGCAGTGTGTTCTGATGGTAGCCTTTGTTACTTTGGTCCCAGCTCTCTGCAGTTCATTCACTAGGTCCCCCCGTGTGGTTTTGGGATTTTTGCTCACAGTTTTTGTGATCATTTTGACCCCACGGGGTGTGATCTTGCGTGGAGCCCCAGATCGAGTTAGATTATCAGTGGTCTTGTATGTCTTTTATTTTCTAATAATTGCTCCCACAGTTGATTTCTTCACACCAAGCTGCTTACCTATTGCAGATTCAGTCTTCCCAGCCTGGTGCAGGTCTACAATTTTGTTTCTGGTGTTTTTTGACAGCTCTTTGGTCTTGGCCATTGGTGGAGTTTGGAGTGTGACTGTTTGTGGACAGGTGTCTTTTATACTGAAACGAGTTCAAACAGATGCCATTAATACAGGTAACCAGTGGAGGACAGAGGAGCCTCTTAAAGAAGAAGTTACAGGTCTGTGAGAGCCAAAAATCTTGCTTGTTTGTAGTTGACCAAATACTTATTTTACAGAGGAACTTACCAATTAATTCTTTAAAAATCCTAAAATTTGATTTTCTGGATTTTCTTTTCTCATTTTCTCTCTCATAGTTGAGGTATACCTATGAAAATTACAGCCCTCTCTCATCTTTTTAAGTTGGAGAACTTTCACAATTGGTGGCTGACTAAATACTTTTTTGGCCCCACTGTACATGTTCACATGAACATGCAAGACTCCTGGACATGTGAAAATACAACGTTGTGTTCAAAGCATTATTTCAGAGATTTCTACAAAAATATGTATCTACAATCTTTATTCAGACTAGAATCTCAAATACAAGAAATGAAAAGTGAGATCTAGTGGACACACGTGCAAACAGCAGTGGTTACCATGATAACAAATTAAGTTGAGCTTTTTGATCATTTCGTCTTACCATAGACCATTCATATCACATTTGCATACAATATCACGACTTCATCTAGGTTTTTTTATTTTATTTTTGTAAGTTATCAAGCTTTTAAAATGAGCACTGAGAAAAAAAGAACAATAGTTGCAGCATGTGTTAGTTTGTGAGCTTTTTAACACTGCAACCTTAATAATTTTTTTTACAAGAACCGCTGGTGGCCAGGCATGTAGTTTAACATTAACCAAACTAACTGAGCACCGCTGCATATTCTGTTTTAATTTCACACTTTTGTTCTGAAATATTCAGTACTTATTTACATCAAAGGCTGACCAAAAACTCAAGGGTTTCTGATCATTTATTTGAGTGTCATTTGCAGAACAAAACACTGCACTGTCATTTAAACATCCTTCATGTCTGACGTACAAGACTGTCTTAAATATACAGCAGAAGATAACCATGTAAATAACACAAATACCAAACATGGAAGCTTAAACTCAAAAGCAAAGCCTTCAGCTCATTGATATTCTCTGCTGTTGGCTCGTCAGACAGTTAGATGATTAACAGCAGTGTATTCACTGCAGTCTGGGGCTACGTTCAGCCCTGACAAAACGGTGCAAAACGTGTTTTAAACTGAAACGGTGGTGCGTTGAACTCTGTTCTGATGACGCAAGAGTTGCAGCTATGGCAGCTGAGAATGACATTCTTGGTGTCTTTTTGAAGAATTCCGGAGCCTGATGAAATCGGTATGGAAAGACTGTTTAATACCCTGCAAAGACCTTCAATGGTCAGTCACTGACTGCCCTTGCCCTCCAGAATCAAGAGAGCATCCCAATCCATGAAGGGGTTTGTGGAAACTGGGTTCCCTACTTATTGTGATCAAGCATGTCCGCGCTTTCAGATGAAAAGACATACATTTCAGTTGAAGGTAACCCACTTTCTTTACCTCCGAGACGTGTAAGGATCTATATGAACCTATGATTTTTATGTGGTATTAGGCGTATCATTACTGCTAACAATGTTGTTTGTGCTATGATATTGTACCAAGTACAATAAGCAAAATATATAAATAGTGGGGGGGGTATAGTATTTTATGTTACATTATCGTGTCTAGCACAGAAAGGATATGGACCAGAAGACGTTGCAATTACTAAATGATATTTAGACATACTTAAAGAAGTTCCAGATCTATACTTGTGCTCTTATTATTTCAGTTATTTTGGCTTTAATGTAAATAAACATGTGCAAACAATATACTTGCTCTTGTGAATTTATTTGGATGGTGATTACATTGTGCAAGCTGTGTCTTTAATACCGTGTGGTTTATACACATGCTGCTGCTGAGTTCGGCTGATTTTGTGACCACAAAACTCGCCACCAAGCAGAGATAACGCGTCTCAACTCGTTGCCCCGCAGCTTGCACACTGGTTGTCCAGGAAACCATTCGTTCAAACCCGAAAACCATAGCACAACGGTGCACACGTTTGATCATGGGTGACTAATAAAAGGTGGCGCGGAGCCGAATTATGTCCAGAAAGGGTGCACCGACCAGACTCTGTCAGGACAGTCTGCTTTCTTGTGGAAATTCACCACGGCATAATTCAGATCCTCAGCAGATGTGATGAAGATCTGAGGCTTCCTGAACTGTAGAGTAAACTAGGGTGACCATATTTTAGTTTTCCAAAAGAGGACCGTGGGTGGGCGGGTTCGTGGGAAGGGCATGGAGGCGAGGTTTCGCCTAACGTATACGTTGCAAGGTGTCTTTTTTTTTTCGGTTGCTTGTTTTGTTTTTTAGAATAAAAAAAAAAAAAACAAGTACATATATGAAGATAATAGGAATGCTAGTGTTAGAGTCTATTTTTTTTTATAAAAATAACCAATCAATAGAACCAGAAAAATAATAGATAATCTTGTTTTAGAGGTCAAATTGAGATGAATCTATGTATTTTCATAACGTTTCGTGAAATGATTAGACGCTTGGTTGATTTGGGTAGGTCATTCCACCAGGAGGGAATATTTAATGTAGAAGATCATGAAAGTTTTATCATAGTTAGAATGCAAAATGTTTTAATATAAGCATTTCAGTCAAATGTAAGTTATGCAATATTTCAAACCTTTAACCCCACTTGGGAAAATCAACCCATGGCAAAAGTTTAAAAGGACTTTCCGGACTTGGCAACCTGCATCCAAAAAGAGCTGCAGGGTCAGCGTTGACTGATCACAGCCAGGTCCGATAAGGAAGATGACTGACAGACCATGCTGGTTTTGGCTGCTTAACAGATCCTGATCGTCACGCACAATATCTGTTTGCAAGATTGGGCTCCTTTTACACAAAGTAAGGGTGTGATTGCGAAAGCAAAGTGAACAGTGAACAGCGCTAAAACGCTCTCAAGGTTTCAATACCCGCATACTGCTAGCGGCTCCCGATGCGCAAATTATATCCAATATAGAATGTTAATGAGGTTGCCTAAAAAGAACAGTATTTTGTGTATTTGGTTTAAAGAAATGTGTTTATGCGGTTTAAAGTTCAAAACAGTCGGTCATAAAATGTGCTGCACACATCTGAATATTTGTTCTGGAACAGTGTTGTAAATACACTTAACCACTGATTTCTAGTCGTGTCCTCTTTTGGAAGACCAAACAAAGTAGTTTCGCTTTCACAACGAAACACACGCCAACACGTCGCCTAGAGTTCGGCGTCAGCCGGCAGATCGCCGAAGGAGGCTCGTGCACTACATTGGACGACCCCGGCTGGACTCCGTCGTCCACGGTGAAAGCCTGATCCGCGATTCCACATCGTGAAGTTGAGGGATTCTCAGCGACCAGCACGATCGCTTTCCATGCCATGAACAAAGCAATATCGTCCTCTTTTTGAAGACCAAAAAAGTAGTTTCGCTTTCACAACGGAACACACGTCGCCTAGCATACATGGCTGCAGCGTCAACAATACTACAGTGAGAATAAAAGTTACGCCTTCTTTCTTTGAGTGAACATTTTGGCGGCGTTATGCAAATCTTCCCACATAGTGAGGTAGACATGTGGGGGCGTGTTAGAACGAGCCATTTTTGGTAGGCGTGGTTGACTCTTATTTTTTTTTATAAAGAATATCTCTTTGGATTTTGAGACTTTAGTCTTTGCAACTTTTTTACAGATCTTCTTTATGCACCAAGATCTTGTAACACTCCAAAGAAAAAGGAACAATTGAAATCGCATCATATGACCCCTTTAAAGGAGTGGACACGAAAATTGCGGGAGCGAAACACGTGTTGCAGGAGCAGGCGGCAATGGTCAGAAATTCAGTGGGAGCGGAATAAAGAAAACAGACGTATCCTGGACATTTTGGGCGATTAAGAATTCCCGGCCGGACGCGTTTTTTTAGGTCCAAAAAGAGGACATGTCCAGGGAAAAGAGGAGTATGGTCACCCTAGAGTAAACGCAGTTAGCCGAAACAGAGGGGTTTGTGGGTAATTGTCTTTAATCTCCTCATAATCACCACCAGTGTGAGAAACCTGAAGAGAGACAGATACATTATTAACAGCTCTGAATATCTTCATGATGGAGGCATTAGAATTTATTGTCATTATGAATAAAAATCAACATCTTATTTTATACAGTAACTGGACTGACTGCTTCAGGTTTTCCTGCTCCAGTCTGAGATGACGAATCACCGCCTGCCAAAACAAGAGTCTAAATTAATGACATTATATCACATTTCAACACTGGTGTCTAATGGAAATGCTTTCACACATCATCAAATATCTGTATTTTGCTCATGTCTCATTGCAGCCTGTAGATGGCGACAAACTCAAAGTGGGATTACAGATCAACAAATCTTTGCATTTTAAACTCAGTATAATGGAGTTTCTGCATCTAAAGACATTAAGAAGGAGCTTTACCTCGAGACTGATGCTTCTTACAGAGAAACAGTAATAAGAGACCAACGATGATCAGAACCAGAAGAACCAGAACCAGAGAGACGATCAGAGAAGAGCCTGAAAACACAGGAGATGAAACAATCAGATCTGATCACTCTGAGCTGAATATCTGATCAGATCACGGGCGTAACTCGACATTTGGACTATAAGGTGATAATGGGAGACCATGATATTGGATTTGCAGGTTTCTGTTTCACATTGTACATTCACGCAACCCATTTCTTGCACTCATTCATCAATCAGTCCCATATACAGCTGAATGTGCCGTTCAGTTTGTCCTAAACAGACTGTATGAAGAACAGTATCCTGAGGTTAAACAATGTGGAAAAACCCAAGAGATATACCACAACTTTTTGTTTTTGAGGATATAAATGCAGTGTCCCACCTAGTTAAGAGTTAGAAAACTGTTCCTTCAATATTAATATGGTAAAGATTTCACTTTGATAATCGTCCAAACATCTGGTGAATCTGGTCTCCACAGGGATATCATGAGATACATATCAAACACATCAGATCAAAACCTGATGAAAAAAAAAACACAAACCCCGATCAAAACAAAAGAGAAAGAAATGAATGAGAAACGAAAGTGTTCAGGATTGAGAGTCAAGTGGCTCGCTGTAGTGTTCAGATGATGTTCAGCACCATGGACAGGGGCTCAGATTAAACCACCTCCACCACATCACACACTCAAACACACACACACACACACACTCACACACACACACACACACACACAACTCACAACACACTCACACACACCTCACACTCACACTCATAATCAGTATACAGAACATGTGGGGGGGGAGAGGCTGCTGAGTTGGTAAGAACAAGAACATTAGTTACTGATGCGATTTGATGCTAACACAATAACTCTGTATTGTTATAAAGAACAATCATATTTTATTTTGTTCAGTTATATACAAATAAACACACACAAAACACATTATTATGCATTACACATACATTTTTAAGCATGATGAGAAAATTACATAAATCACTTCAGCAGGTGCAATGGTTGTGTTTACTGACTAACATGCATTTACTGTAATCACTGGCTCATAACTGCATGTAATGTTAGACATTAATGTGATTACAGATAACTTTTGAAGGAACATCATCAGGACTGTCTGTGTCATTCAGCCCCTCAGTAGATGATGATGATGATGATGATGATGATGGAGCAACTAATCAGAGGGGTTTATGGGTAATTGGGTTGTAGCATAGACTGTTTTAGTTCCTGTATCTGGATCCGTGTGAGGTCTGGTGTCTGCAATTTCCTCATAAATGCAGCCCGTTTGAGGAACCTGACAAGAGAATGAACAATTATCTACAGGTCTCGAGGTTCTCTGACGTCACAGCAATATTATGGTCATCTTCACACAGTACAAACACATTACTATCAAACACATTGACTTTACCAACCGCTTCACTGTTTTCTGTTCCAGGTTCAGGCATTCTAGAGGCTGAATCAGAGCCTGTAAAAACAAATATACTAGACTATAATATAATTAGACTCTAAATAACCGTTATATAGTAATATAATACCATGCTTTAAATATTTTTCAAACAAATGCATTTCTAAACAGGTGCAAGTAAAAACGTTTCTTGTGATTTCAAAAGAAAGTGGTTTACTGTGAGCCTGATGCCTCTTGCAGAGAGCCACGATCACTAACACGAGTACAATGATGAGCAGAACCGAAATCACAGACAGACCGATGATCAGAGACGAGCCTGAGAGAACAGGAGATCAAAACATCAGAAACTCACAGTGCAATGAGAATGCAGAGATTACGGTGTCTGGAGGTAAACTGGACATCCGACTGCCATAAATGTAGCATAATGTGAAGTTAATTTGGCCATTTGTGCATAAATATGAACATAGGATCCAGGTTTGGTATTAACTATTAAACTCTTATTGCATCTTCAGTTGTTCTGAACTTCCTGATATATAATAAAGTCTATTTTACTGCCAGCATCTGCACTTTAACATGATTTACGCACCAAGTTACTAAAAATAACATGCAGTGTTGCAATGCAAAAAGTACTGATGCTAGTCAGTACTTAAGTTGAATAATGACACTATTGCCTATTTAGAGCTTCTTTAAAGCAGATTTTGAATTGGTCTCATATTTCATGGATATAAAAATATACAGAAATAAGGCTGACTCGACTTGTCTCATGACATTCACAAATCAAGATGCATTTATTTAAGACACAAAATGTCAAATCTTAAAATTAAGCAAATGTTTAAATTTGGTCGGAAAATATAAACTTCATTCAAATCTGAAAACAGGTTTATATTATATAATTTGTGCAGCAGATTACCTAAACTAACAGCCCTGATGATGGCCATGTTCAAAATACGGGTTAAGTGCATCTGGGTTACTCACCTGATATACTTAGTTTCACTACAGTGTAGTAATATGTTCCTGATCTAGCAAATACACACCGGTACGTCCCAGAATCCAGCGATCTCAGATCTCTGATGCTGACATTGAGAACTGCTGCACTTCTGTTGTCATACACAGAGAATCTTCCAGAATGAAACCACGTGTCTTTAGTCTCCGTCGTAATGAGGTTAGAGCACTTTAACCTCCGCCATTTACAAAAATACTTTGCATTGTCTGTATATTTTCTATCATATTTGCATGTGATGTTGACTACACCCCCTGAATGTCCTGTCACACTGATTGAGGTCACAGTACCTGCAAAACAAACCATACTAAAATGCTTTAATATGTTCCTCATGAGGCTTGAATGAGACCCACATTCAAAGATTCTTACCAGGAATCATCAGTAGAGTGAAAATGAAAATCATTTCATTATTCCCTCTTATTCAATGATCTTCTCTATTGCTGGTAGATTCAGTTCTTCTGAAGCACTCGATGTGTGTTTCTGGTGGTGTTTCTGTCACGAATGCGATGAGATGCTGCTGTGTGTACAACTGAAACAGAGAGAGAAAGATCACAAAAACAGAATACAGTAAGCAGAATACAGAATACAGAACTGTTAACATATCAAGTGTTTTTGCTACATGTTTTTCTCCATGCTTCATGACTTCCTCTTTGTTTTCCTTGCGGCCTTTGAATGAAAAAAAAACTTCATTAGTGACATGAAGAAGTAAGTCAACACACTTCTCACACTTTCACTTTACTTCCCTTCTCCCGTATTCAAATAAAAAGCCTCATTTTCCTCATTCAGTTCAGCAAAAGCTGAAGTTTCTTATAAAATAAAAATGAGTTTAATTTTACACATGAATTAATTTGTCCATAAACTGTATGTTCGCCTGTATTATGATTTGAAACCGGATCCTGTTAATCACAGATGAGACACAAAGCTGTGAAGCGCTCATGTTTTTGTGTTTGTTTTTATGTTTTTCTGTGTCTGTTTCCTTGTAATTTAATTAGTCAAAGCACTTTGTCCTGTATGTAATGCCAGTGTAGAGCAACTTCCTGACCATACACACAACTGTTTAGCTATACAAAACTGCCTCTTTCAAAACTGCCACTGCCTGCATTTCACTTAAGTAATCAAAAATACCCAAATAACATCTGTAATGAGCACAACATAACATACAGCTGCAAAAGCTGTAAATGTCTGAGAATCCTAGAACAATAACTCTAGAAAGTGTTACGCTACGCAGTTAAGTAAGTTCCCCCCCAGTGACTGGCTGTCTACATCTATTCCACAAAGTCAAGCAGATGAGGACTTTTAAACCTCAATTAAACCGTTATTTATCTGAACTTTCTTCATAAACTTAAGGATTGTTTTTGTCCCGTAACATGACTTGGGTTGTGTGTGTGGTGTGTGTGTGTGAGAGAGAGAGAGACCGAGAGAGAGAGAGAGGAGAGAGAGTCAAGCGGCTCACTCTAGTGTTCAGATTATGTTCACCCCCCCCCCCCCCCCCCCCCCCCCCCCTCCCCCCCCCCCCCCCCCCCCCGGACCCTCCCCCCCCCCCCCCCCCCCCCGCACCACGGACAGCAGCTCAGATTCAACACAATCACATTTACAGACACGGTCTGATGAAATGACACTTCATAAATGCTAAATAACTAACCTTCGAGAGCTGAATACGTGAATTCACATTTATAAAAATCACAATTTGAGTTTTCCAAACTTACTTGAATGACATGAAACTGATCAAAACTTGCTCGCTCTAGTGTTCAGATGATTTCCAGCACCACGGACAGCAGCTCAGATTCAACACTAACACATTCCCAGTCTGTCCAGATGAGCTCCTGTTCTCATCAACATGAATTTACACTTCAGAAATGATTTATAATATCGAATAACTGAGCTTCAAGAGCTGTGTATGAAACTGAAATGTAGATCAATTCATAATGCAGTTTATGTGGACAGACATGCTGAGCTGCTGCTGAGTTTGTAAGAACAAGAACATTAGTTACTGATGCGATTTGATGCTAAAATAATAACACTGTATTGTTATAAAACAATTATATTTATGTTGTTCATAGTTATACACAAATACACACACATTTTAAGCATATTGAGAAATTTCCATAAACCACTTCAGCTGGTACAGCAACAAACTGAAATGGTCAATAACTAATATGTATTTACTGTAATCACTGGATCACATGAACTTCTGCACTGCTAAACTGTAGCATAAACAGTGTTAGAAGAATCAGAGAGGTTTGTGGGTAATTGTGGAGACGCAGAGACTGTTTTAGTAGAATCAGAGGGATTTATGGGTAATCCTGGAGTAGCAGAAAGAGTGCAAGAATCAGATGGATTTGTAGGTAACTGATTCTTAGTTGTGGGTGATTGTGGAGTAGCATAAACTGTGGTAATATAACCAGAGGGGTCTGTGGGTGATTGTGGAGTAGCATAAAGTGTGGTAATATAACCAGAGGGGTCTGTGGGTGATTGTGGAGTAGCATAAAGTGTGGTAATATAACCAGAGGGGTCTGTGGGTGATTGTGGAGTAGCATAAACTGTGGTAATATAACCAGAGGGGTCTGTGGGTAATTGGGCAGTTTTGCAGTCAGTGTGAAGTCTGGTGTCTTTAATCTCCTCATAAATGTAAGGAATTTGAGGAACCTAAGAAGATAATGAGATATTATTAACAGCTTTTGATGAAAGTCATTCATTCAAACATTCATTATTATCAAACTATTTGATTCCACAAACCGCTTCACTGTTTTCGGTTCCAGGTTCAGACATGTTAGAGGCTGAATCAGGGTCTGTAAAAACAAATCTACTATATTAAATATAGTAATAATAATAACTCACATTCAATAATATTGCACATATATCAGTTCTGACCAGCAGGGGGAAACAACATCTTTCCATTTACTCATTCATTAGCCAAGCATGTCATTCACTGGCAAACAACTGTAAACATTATTCTCATTAACAAATCACTCTAACAAACTTATAAATGACTTACAAATGGCATGCAAAGGAAGTCGTGGAACTAGTTGATTTGATTTTAAGACAAAACCCACCTTTATCTCGAGCCTGACGCTTATTCTTGCAGAGAGTAACTATACATGAAACGAGTCCAATGATGAGCAGAAGCAGAATCACAGACACACCGATGATCAGAGACGAGCCTGAGAGAAAACACAACGAGAGCCTGATTCTCTCTGATGCCTGCAGGTAAATGAGTGAAAATGAATGTATCGATCACCAGAATACCATTGACAGACGGAGAACTCAGTGTGAAATCAGATGTTGATGGCTGGGAATTTAGTGAAATAGGTGGAGTTGTGATTGATGATGGGGATGATGATGATAATGATGATGATGAGGATGATGAGGATGAAGGTGACAAGGGTGGTGGATGTGTGCTTTTCCCTTAAAGATATAGAACGTTATTGGCTGTGAAAATCAATGCACAAACTTTCAAGCTTTAAATGATTTTAAAACCCTATAAAGTTTTATTTTTGTAAATGGTAAATCTTAAATCTTATAATAAAACTTGTTCATTTTAAATTCAGACACTCATATGAAAAGGCAAACATCCTGCCTCCCATTACGATCATACTACACCTACAACTATAAATAACAAACAGTATATTATTATTATATTATATTAATAAAGATTGCATTTTCTCTAGTACATATACAACTGTTAAAACAGTCACAATACAAACACGCTTATCCACCTCCTTAAAACACGCTTTAGCCCCCTGTAGTCATCTTTAGGAGAACATTTAGCCATACATGTGTACTGTATGCATGCATATGTAATGTCATCAAATTAACTTAATTTGAGCTCTTATTGTATTTTCAGTTTTTTGAAGCATTTTGTCACGGAATGCCAGGAGGAAACAGGGTAAGTTCCATGTGCAGTTTATTGAAATAATAACAGAGCAAAACAGAACAAAAACGTGCAAAAGGTAATCCAACCTGACCACAGATAACACAAACTGAGAAGACAATATAATCCAGACGCCATGACAGACAGAGTGAGCATGGTATATATAGCTGGGATAATGAGTAAATAACAGGTGATAATGATCGGAAACAGAATTAAGAAGCAGGGGACTATGGGAAATGGAGTTTAACATACAACATAGAACAGACAGAGCGCCCTCAAGTGGCCAGTCCAGAGCACCACAAAAACACCGGGCCAATGTTGACTACATATTTGATAACTATTGCCGTTTTGGGTTTAGTGTAGTTCTAGTTTATTAGTTTCCTGTCTAAGTCTTTTAGTCTATTTGTAGTTTCTTTGTTGATTAGTTCATTGATTGTTTACAGGTGTCTGTTATTATCACATTTAAAAATAGCCCTTGTGTTTCTTTGTGTTTTGTTAAGTCTCGGTTGTCTGCCTAATGATCTGTTTGTGTTTTCTGTTCTGGTTCTTGTTTGCATTGTGTTTTTGCTTTGTTCTGGTTCTCCTATTGTTTTTCATTTTACCTTATTTTTATTAAACTGTTAATCTGCATTTGGATCCAGTACCCGCTTATCTTTGTGTTCACCTTAATCACAGAAGACATGAATATGGATACCTTCATCAGGCTGAAAACAATCAATTAACTAATTAGCAAAGAAACTACAAACAGACTAGGACAGGAAATAGGAAATGAAGGAACTACAACTACAATATAAAAGTCCAAATCAAGACACAGAACGGAAAATGTGTGACAGTCTTAGAGCCGGCATTTGCCCTTTAACATGATTTGTTTAATTGCTGAGTATAAGTGTTTCACTGCAAAAGGTGATGGAGATACATTTATTTGGGATGCAAATGAACAAAACAAGTCTTGTTTACTAAGAAATTTATCAAAATTAAATGAGTTAATGATTGAAATGGGATAGGGTCGAAAAATAAACTTAAAGGGATAGTTCACCCAAAAATGAAAATTATCCATTTGGCATACAAGATGTAGGGGGACTTTGTTTCTTAGTAGAACACAAACGAAGATTGTAACTCAAATGTTGCAGTTTGTCCGTTATCATGGAAGGGAATGGGATCACGGCTTTGAGATAAAAAAAAAACGTACACAAACAAAATCAAATTAAACCTGCAGCTCGTGACGATACATTGATGTGTAAAGACATTGAAAACGATCTGTCTGTGCAAGAAACTGAACAGTATTTATATCGTATTTACCTATGAGGCACAGCAATGTCTGAACACTTTGGTTTCCTGGAGTGCGTAGCATCTTCTTCTTCTTGCTTTATGGCAGATGGCAGACTTATAAGTGCTAATTTAACATATTGTTAATATGGTTCCTGACACAACACATACCCCTACACATGTCACTTTTTGACGTAACCTATGCTCTCTCTCACCGTCCCTGCTATCTGCTATGGTTTCATCTTTGCTTCCTTCCCCTGAACAGTTATCATCTCTTGATGTTAACCGTGCTACTGATACTTTCTGCTCCACTCTTACATCTTGTTTAGACACTGTCTGCCCCTTGTCTTCCAGGCCAGGCCGTACCACCCATTCTGCCCCTTGGCTTTCTGATGTTCTCCGTGAGCATCGTTCTGAGCTCAGAGCTGCAGAAAGAGTATGGCGCAAAACACAAAATCCTACTGACCTTAATGTAAATCGATCACTCCTCTCTTCATTCTCTACTAATATCTCCACTGCTAAAAGCACATACTAGCGTTATAAAATTAACAATTCATCTAACTCTCGCATGCTCTTTAAAACATTTTCCTCCCTCCTTTGTCCTCCTCCTCCCCCTCCTTCATCAACTCTAACAGCTGACGACTTTGCCACATTCTTCATTAATAAAATTACAAACCTCAGTGCACAATTGGCCACACCACAAACTGTCAAGCACATCTTACCAACAAACATACACCTGTTCACATCCTTCTCTTCACTCTCTGAAGCAAAAGTCTCCAAACTCATCCTTTCAAATCATCCTACTACTTGTCCGCTTGATCCCATTCCATCTCATCTCCTTCAAGCCATTTATCCTGCCGTTGTACCTGCACTCACTCACATCGTTCACACATCCCTTCACACGGGTGTTTTTCCCTCAGCATTTAGACAAGCTCATATAACCCCACTACTTAAGAAACCAACCCTTAACCCATCTCTTTTAGAGAAATACAGACCAGTTTCCCTTCTACCTTTTATTGCAAAAACACTTGAACGAGCTGTGTTCAACCAAGTCTCTGCCTTTCTCACACAGAACAACCTCATGGACAGCAACCAATCTGGCTTCAGAAGTGGACATTCGAACGAGACTGCCTTGCTCTCAGTTGTTGAAGCCCTAAGACTGGCAAGAGCGGCTTCCAAATCTTCTATACTTATTTTGCTGGATCTGTCCGCTGCTTTTGATACGGTGAACCACTAGATTCTCCTGTCAACCCTATTGGAAAATTGCATCTCAGGAACCGCACGCCAGTGGTTTGAGTCTTACCTCTCAGATAGGTCCTTCAAGGTATCTTGGAGAGGTGTCTAAGTCGCAACAGCTAGCTACTGGGGTGCCTCAGGGCTCAGTTCTTGGACCACTTCTCTTCTCTGTCTACATGGCATCACTAGGTTCTGTCATTCAGAAATATGGCTTTTAATATCACTGCTATGCTGACGACACTCAAATCTACTTCTCATTCCAAACAGATGATCCGACGTTAGCTGCTCGCATCTCAGCATGTCTAAAAGACATTTCTTGTTGGATGACGGACCATCACCTTCAACTCAACATGGCTAAGACAGAACTGCTTGTGGTTTCACCAAACCCATCACTTTATCAAAATTTCAACATCCAGTTAGGCTCATCAAACATAACTCATTCAAAAACAGCCAGAAACCTTGGAGATATTATTGATGATCAGCTGACTTTCTCAGAAAACATTGCTAAAACTGCCCGGTCCTGCAGATATGCTTTATACAACATCAGGATCAGGCCCTTTCTTTCAGGAACATGCTTCACAACTCCTTGTTCTAGCTCTTGTTCTGTCCAGGCTGGATTATTGCTCTCTTGGCAGGTCTTCCAGCCAATTATATCAAACCTCTACAACTAATCCAGAACGTGGCTGCAAGTTTAGTCTTTAACGAGCCAAAAAGAGCACATGTCACACATCTGTTCATCAATTTGACCTGGCTACCAATAGCTGCTTGCATAAAAATCAAGGCATTAATGTTTGCCTACAAAACCAACACTGGCTCTGCACCCATTTACCTAAATTCAGTACTTTTTTTCAGAGTTTTATGTACCTCAGAAGTTGGCCTTCTGCAAGTGAACGGCAAAGACTTGTGCCCTCTAAAAAGAGCACAAATAACGTCACTGACTTGTCATTAACTTTTCCCTAATGGTGGACATGACCTGGTCCCAAATCAAGCCGAGTCCGTAACCATCTTCAAGTAGAAGAAACGACTAAAACACAGCTGTGCCACCTGATGTGACGCTCTAACACTTCTAGCACCTGGTGCTTTAGTTGCTATTTGAATTTTACGTAGAGTAGGCGTGAAGAGTTTATATTCTCTTTGTTTTAATGTAAAAATAAGACAATAGCTTTCGAGTTTTCGATGTTAGCTTGGTTTTCGTTGTGTGTGGATTTATATATATATAATGTCTGTTATACAGTTGGGTACGGAAAGTATTCAGACCCCCTGAAATTTTTCACTCTTTGTTATATTGCAGCCAATTGCTAAAATCATTTAAGTTAATTTTTTTTCCTCATTACTGTACACACAACACCCCATATTGACATAAAAACACAGAATTGTTGACATTTTTGCAGATTTATTTAAAAAAAAAAAAACGAAATATCACATGGTCCTAAGTATTAAAGACCCTTTGCTGTGACACTCATATAAACTCAGGTGCTGTCCATTTCTTCTGATCATCTTTGAGATGGTTCTAAACCTTCATTTGAGTCCAGCTGTGTTTTGATTATACTGATTGGACTTGATTGGAAAGCCACACACCTGTCTATATAAGATTTTACAGCTCACAGTGCATGTCAGAGCAATTGAGAATCATGAGGTTAAAGGAACTGTCTGAAGAGCTCAGAGACAGAATTGTGCAAGGCACAGATCTGGCCAAGGTTAAAAAAAAAAATTCTGCTGCACTTAAGATTCCTAAGAGCACAGTGGCCTCCATAATCCTTAAATGGAAGATGTTTGGGACGACCAGAACACTTCCTAGAGCTAGCCATCTGGCCAAACTGAGCTATCGGAGGAGAAGAACCTTGGTGAGAGAGGTAAAAAAGAACCCAAAAATCACTTTGGCTGAGCTCCAGAGATGCAGTCGGGAGATTGGAGAAAGTTGTAGAAAGTCAACCATCAATGCAGCCCTCCACCAGTCGGGGCTTTATGCAGAGTGGCCCGACGGAAGCCTCTCCTCAGTGCAAGACACATGAAAAGCCCGCATGGAGTTTGCTAAAAAACGGTGAGAAATAAGATTCTCTGGTCTGATGAGACCAAGATAGAACGTTTTGGCCTTAATTCTAAGCAGTATCGGGTGGAGGGCAAACACGCGGCATGCGGTCACAATCAGGTCCAAATACATGAAATGCCCGGCCCAGTACAGGGAAAGATGAATGCTGCCAAGTACAGGGATATCCTGGACAACAACCTTCTCCAGAGTGCTCAGGACCGCAGACTGGGCAGAAGGTTTACCTTCCAACAAGACAATGACCCTAAGCACACTGCTAAAATAACGAAGGAGTGGCTTCAAAACAACTCTGTAACTGTTCTTGAATGGCCCAGCCAGAACCCTAACTTAAACCCAATTGAGCATCTCTGGAAAGACCTAAAAATAGCTGTCCACCATCGTTTACCATCCAACCTGACAGAACTGAAGAGGATCTGCAAGGAGGAATGGCAGAGGATCCCCAAATCCAGGTTTGAAAAACTTGTTGCATCTTTCCCAAAAAAAAACTCATGGCTGTATTAGATCAAAATGTGCTTCTACTAAATACTGAGCAAAGAAAGGGTCTGAATACTTAAGACCATGTGATATTTAAGTTTTTCTTTATTAATAAATCTGCAAAAATGTAAACAAATCTGTGTTTTTCTGTCAATATGGGGTACTGTGTGTACATTAATGAGGAAAAAAATTAACTTAAATGATTTTAGCAATGGCTGCAATATAACAAAGAGTGAAAAAATTAAGGGGGTCTGAATACTTTCCTACCCATGTTTAGATATATATAATATAAATATATATATATATATACCAGATATATCACCTTGCTACGTGTATGCGTTAGCTACGAGACTTGTCAGTGCCCTTATATATTGTGCTATGTTTGTTAGTTTTACTGCTTTTATGTCTCATTTTAAGTTGCTTTGATAAAAGCGTCTGCTAAATGATTAAAAGTAAAAGTAAAGTAAAGTGAATTACCGCCCACCTATCTCTCAAATGGACCATTGACACTCTTAATTGAGATTGTAGATAGAGTGATGATAGTCCATTTGAGAGATAGGTAGCGGTAATGCACTCCGCCGTAAGTCTGTGATCCGCCATAAAGCAAGAAGAAAAAGACGCATAGCGACGATGAAAAGAAGACGTGAACGCGTCAGGGACGTTAAGACATGCGGGTGAATCAGAGTTAAAAAACTATATAAATACTGTTCAGTGTCTTGCACAGACCGATCGTTTTTTTGGTCTTACATATCCATTTAATTTGGTTTTGTCTGTGTATGTTTTTTTTACTCTTGAAGCCTTGGAGCCCATTGACTGCCATTATAAGAATGACAGACTGCAAAGGTTTAAGTTAAAAATCTTTGTTTGTGTTCTACTGAAGAAACAAAGTCACCTACATCTTGGATGCCCTGGGGGTAAGCAGATAAACATAACATTTTTCATTTTTAGGTGAACTATCCCTTTAATTTAAAAGGAAAATAATTTTTGCAAAATATTGTCATCTATGCACCAAACTGCCAAAAATAACAGCATTAGTGATAGTCATGTTCAGAATGCATCTGGGTTACGCACCTGATATAATTTTCAGCTTCACTTCAGTGTAGGAATCTTTACTGATACGGATATCAGCTGCACAATAGTACCTCCCAGAATCCTGTGCACTCAGATCTCTGAAGGTCACAGTGAAAACTGCTGCTCTTGTGTCGTCAAACAGAGAGAATCTTCCAGAATCAAACCATTTGTTTTTAATATTGGTCCTGATTCGGTCTGTGCAGTCTGACCACTGTCCTCTACAAAAATACTTTGCATTTGCTCTATATTTTTCTTGATATGTGCATGTGATGTTGATTTCACCCCCTGCATGTCCAGTCACACTCATGGAGGTCATGGCACCTACAAAAACAAACCAGCATTTTAATAAAATGCTTTAGTACATTAATTATGAGGCTTAAATGAGAGGAACATTCAAAAATTGCTTTAAAAAATAAGTCAGATTCTTACCAGGAATCATCAGCAGAGTGAAAGTCCAGATTATCTTCATTCTTATATCTTATTCAATGATCTTCTCTGTTGTTAGCAGATTCAGTTCTACAGGGGTCTGAAGCTCCTGGTGTGTGTGTTTGAGGTGGTTCCTGGCAGTGTGTGAATCATGAATGTGATAAGATGCAAACTTCCCCTTCCTTTGTCTTCTGCCACTGCATGTGTCACCGGTACAAGTTAGACTGAAACAGAGAGAAACAGAGACACAGGTCTCAAAAAACAAAATGCATTAACAAAATAAGAACAAGCTGAACAGAAGAAAGCAAAGCACAGAAGTGTTGACATTTAAAGATTTTGTGCAGCATGTTTTGCACACTGTGAGCATCCAGTGAGACTGTTATCTGTAATGCATCATGACTTTCTCTTTGTTACACTCGCAGCCTTTGAATGAAAAAAAAAAAACCTTCATAGTATCATGAAGTGTGAAGTCAACACACTTCTCACAATTTCCCTTTACTTCCCATCTTCTGTGTTTAGAGAAAACCCTTGATTTCCACATCCCCATACATGGATTAATTCAGTTCTGACAAAACCACAGAAAACACACTCACACTTTAAAACACACATCATTCAGTTCATGTTTAAGTAATAGATCAGAGTACATTTATTCTTTAAGCAGTCACATTTACCTGAAAAGACATACATACAAATGAGGAAAAACACCAGAAACTTATCATTAGCCAATAAAAGCTAAAGCAGAAGTGAAGTTATGTTGTATATGAAGTCATCTGTCCATAAACCGATGTGATAAGATGAGCCACTGCCTGCATTTCACATAAACAATCAAATAATGCACAAATAACATCAGTAATGAGCATACAATAACATACAACTTGGGTCACTGCTCACTGTGCAACAAACAATACAATAGACAATGAATTCATTCACTAACTTTACAACAAATTTACAAAAAAATACAAAATCTACATCTGTTCCACAAAGTCAAGCAGATAAGGACATGATTCCTCAATTAAGCCCTGATTTTTCCAAAATGTTTTCTTAAAATCTTGGTTTATTATATCCAAAATGTCTTCTTAAAATCAGATTTGTTTTTAGTCCTCTCACTGATGCATTGTTGGATCAGCTTCCATTCCATGAAGCTGCTCTGAGACGCAGTCAGTAAAATCATCATGCGGTTGGATCATCTGGTCAATCTACGTGAGTAGATTATATGGGTTATATGCTGTGAGTAGATCATGATCATCTGGTCAATATTGATGTTGAGTAGATCATTGAATCGTCTGGTTTATCTGCTGTTGAGTAGATCATTGAATCATCTGGTCAATCTGCTGTTGAGTAGATCATGGAATCATATGGTTTATGCGTGCGTGGTCATGATATCATCGGGCAATTGCTGTGGAGTAGATCCATGAATTCGTCTGTTTATCTGCTGGCGAGAGATCATTGAATTTTTGGTTTATTGCTGGCGAGTAGATCATTGAAGCGTTGGTTTATCTGCTGTCGAGGAGATCAATGATCGTCGGTTTATCTGCGTCGAGTAGATAATTGAATCATGGTTTATCTGCTGTCGGAGTAGATCATTGAATTTTTTTTTTTTTTTTAATTTTTGTTTTTTTTTTTTTTTTCGGCTGGTTATCTGCTGTTGAGTAGATCATTGAATCATCTGGTCAATCTGCTGTTGAGTAGATCATTGAATCGTCTGGTCTATCTGCTTTTGAGTAGATTGATGGATCTTCTGGTCTATTTTCTATTGAGTAGATCATTGCATCATCTGGTTTATCTGCTGTTGAGTAGATAATTGAATCATCTGGTTTATCTGCTGTCGAGTAGATCATTGAATCATCTGGTTTATCTGCTGTCGAGTAGATCATTGAATCGTCTGGTTTATCTGCTGTCGAGTAGATCATTGAATCGTCTGGTTTATCTGCTGTTGAGTAGATCATTGAATCGTCTGGTTTATCTGCTGTTGAGTAGATCATTGAATCATCTGGTTTATCTGCTGTCGAGTAGATCATTGAATCGTCTGGTTTATCTGCTGTTGTTTTTTTCTGTTGAGTAGATCATTGAATCGTCTGGTTTATCTGCTGTTGAGTAGATAATTGAATCGTCTGGTTTATCTGCTGTTGAGTAGATCATTGAATCATCTGGTCAGTCTGCTGTTGAGTAGATCATTGAATCGTCTGGTTTATCTGCTGTTGAGTAGATCATTGAATCGTCTGGTTTATCTGCTGTCGAGTAGATCATTGAATCGTCTGGTTTATCTGCTGTCGAGTAGATCATTGAATCGTCTGGTTTATCTGCTGTTGAGTAGATAGTTGAAACTTCTGGTTGATCTGCTGTAGAGTAGATTGTTGGATCAACTAGTCTATCTGCTGTAGTGTAGACAGTCGTGATGTCTTTGTTCTTCTGCTGCAGCTTGTTGATTTCCTCATATTTGTGGTTGTTAAAGTCAATGTCCTGCAAAATAACTCGTGTTATCTTCCAAACACTTGTGTTTTAGGCAGCTCATAAATATATATCATCATCTTCACTCACCTCTGCAGTGTTTTCATTCAAAGGAAGAAGCACAACGGAGACTGTCAAAACATGAGGATAATTAACATTACATTCAGTATTAGAAAGTGACATTTAGTTTCTTGAGAAGTGTGTGTGTGTGTGTGTGTGTGTGAGTTTGTACTCAGTCATAGTTTGGTGATTTGTGTTCCTGAAGTGAGATGAACCTGATAAAACGCACTATTTTGGGACATCTCAATGTCCTAATTTGTAAAAACGATACATAAAAATAACAACACCCCCCGCCTATTTTTCATGTTTTGGTGAATAAGTGGATAATTTGTATAAATGTCATTCATATTTCTCAATACAAACTTCTTATTCTCTGCTGATGGTTATATTTAGGTTTACGTTTTATTTTCTTCTAACAGTTCCCATATTAAAACAGTCAACTTGGGGACTCGTGTCACGGTGGTGACCTAAATTGTGGTCCCCACGGGTATAAAAGCTTATAAATCACACAGAATTACGTTTTTTTGAAAATTTTAAAATGCAGAAAGTTTCCTGTAAGGGTAGGTTTAGGGGTAGGGTTGGTGTAGGGAAATATAATATACGGTCTGTACAGTATAAAAACCATAACGCCTATGGAGAGTCCCCACAAGCGACAGCAAACTCGTGTGTGTGTGTGTGATGTGTGTGTGTGTGGAGTGAGGCAGAGAGTGTGTGTATGTGTTGGTCTGTGTGATGTGTGAGTGTGTGTGAGGAGCGGAGAGAAGAGAGTGTGTGTGGTGTGTGTGTGGTGTGTGAGTGAGAGAGATTGAGAGTGTGGATGTGTGCGTTCTGTGTGAGTGTGGGTGAGAGAGAGAGGAGAGAGAGTGTCGGTGTTGTGTGTGTGTGGGTGTGAGAGAGATATGGTGTGTGTGTAGTGTGTCGTGGGTTGTGTGTGTGAGTGAGGAGAGATGTGTGTGTATGGGGGCGGCTGTGTGAGTGTGTTGAGTGTGTGTGAGAGAGAGAGAGTGAGTGTATGTGTGTGTGTGTGTGTGGGAGAGAGAAAGAGAGAGAGAGAGAGAATGTGTGTGTGTGTGTGAGTGTGTGTGAGAGAGAGAGAGAGAGAGAGTGGGTGTGTGTGGGTGTGTGTGTGAGAGAGAGAGGTGTGTGTGTGAGAGAGAGAGAATGTATGTGTGTGTGTGTGTGTGAGTGAGAACAGGTGTTAAGGGTGTGCGTATCGTGTGAGTGTGAGGTTGGGGAGATGACGAGGAGAGAGAGTGTGTGTGTGTGTGTGTGTGGGTGAGTGAGAGAGAGAGTGTGTGAGAGAGATTGTGTGTGTGTGTGAGTGTGTGCGTGTGTGTGAGAGAGAGAGAGAGAGGAGAGGTGTGTGTGTGAGTGTGTGTGTGTGTGTGTGGTCTGTGTGTGTGTGTGTGTTGTGAGAGAGAGAGAGAGATAGTGTGTGAGAGAGAGATAGTGTGTGAGTGTGTGTGTGTGAGAGAGAGAGAGAGAGAGAGGAGTGTGTGTGTGTTTGTGTGTGTGAGAGAGAGAGTGTGTGTGTGTGTGGTGTGTGTGTGGGGTGTGTGTGGGTGTGCGTGTGTGGGTGTGTGCGTGAGAGAGAGAGAGAGAGGTGTGTATGTGTGCGTCTGGGTGTGTGTGTGTGTGTGTGAGAGAGAAGAGAGAGAGAGAGAGTGTGTGTGTGTGGTGTGTGAGTGAGAGAGAGAGTGTGTGAGAGCGAGAGAGTGTGTGTGTGTGTGTGTGTGTGTGTGCGTGTGGGTGTGGTGTGCGGTGCGTGAGAGAGAGAGAGAGAGAGGTTTGTGTATGTGGGGTCCGTCTGTGTGAGTGGAGTGTGTGTGAGGAGAGGATGAGAGAGAGTGTGGTGTGTGTGTGTGGGTGTGTGTGTGAGAGAGAGAGTGTGTGTGGTGTGTGTGTGTGTGTGGGTGGGGTGTGGGTGTGTGTGTGTGTGAGAGAAAGAGATTGTGTGTGTGTGTGTGTGAGAGAGAGAGAGAGTGGTGTGTGTGTGTGTGTGTGTGCAGTGAGAGAGAGAGAGAGAGTGTGTGTGTGAGTGTGTGTATGAGAGAGTGTGTGTGTGTGTGTGTGCGTGAGAGAGAGAGAGAGAGTGGTGTGTGTGGTGTTTAGAGATTCTAAATCTGACCTTGTTGTGAAAGTCCAGATTGAGTAACTCTTGGTGATTTCCTTCTTCTCTTCCTACACAACACTGTCAGCGCCATGAGGAAGATGACCAGCATAATGAGTAACCCAACAGAGATGTAGATGACAGAGCCTGTGTGCAATACATCACCTGTTACACACATTTAATGTCCTTTATTACACGGCTCTGTGAATACTTGAATTCTAGGTAAACTAATCTTTTTAGCCGTGTAATAAGCGGGATAATATACATCCAGCCGGTTGTTATCTCAGAATAAACCCCTTCAGGCTGATACAAGACAGTCAATATAGTACAACAATGACAATACAGTCCTGATTACCCTGTCGGGGTTTATTCTGAGGTATCAACTGGCTGGATGTACATTATCCCTTACTTAAACTTATATAGTTGCATCTCATTCAAATATTCAAGAAATAAGCATGCAGAGCGCCAGACAGATGACCTGACCTGCTGAGGAGTTGTGCTGATCTGTGATTGTTTCTTTTCTTTCTGTGATTGTGATGCTGCTGGATTGTGGATGTGGTTCTGTTGTGCTGAAATATGACGGTGTTGCTGTAAAAGGGCTGGTGGCTGAAATCGCAGTGGTCTTATTATCTATCAGGGGACAGGAAAGATCAATATCAGTTATTCTGACCGACAGACCATACAGTTCATTTAAAAATGCACAGTATCATCCATTTAATCTTTTTTGTTGTTGTACTGTTTTGTGTTGTGTGAATAAAATCCCTTGACTGCGGTAAAATAACTGTAATGCACAGACACACTAGTGGCTTATTGCTGTATTTTATACTCAACACATTCAAATCTAAGCAAACAACTTTAAGATTTAATAGCTAACTGGTCACTCTCGGCTTGTTTACATGCAGGTCATTTTTAAAACAGCTAATAAGATGAATCTCTTACCGTGTTTAACCAGCAACAAAATCTCTGAATAGACATCAGTACTTAAAGTCCTCTCCACAGCACACCAGTATTGTCCTTCATCCTCTGTTCTCAGATCAGTGATGGTGACGGTGAAAACTCTGGCCGTCGTGTTGTCAGTCAGAGAGAATCTCTGGTCTTCAGCTGGAGATCCTGATTTAACCACGATGTTTCTGCTTCCAAAGATACACTCGCCTTTACACAAATACTTTGGATTTGATTCATATCCAGATTCATATGGGCATCTGATGTCAAAACTGTGTCCTCTGTATCCTTTGACTGTAACTGGAGCACCTGCAGCAACTGAAAACAGAAATATCATTATACAGAGCTGTTATGTGTGAGCAAGAGATATTATCAGACCAGACTAACATAATAATATAAATTCATCATGTAATAACAGTAAACACAAGAAAACATGTCAAATCCTGTACAAAATCCCCCAGAGTCTCAAACTCACCTGTACAGATGCTGGAAAAGACGAGCAGAACGACACACATGCTGGACATTTTACATGCGTTTTGCTTAAATATAAGACAAAACTTCTGCGTCTGCAAGCGTTACGGTCTTTCTCTTCCGTACTGAGTGAAAAAGCATGCTGCGTCTGCAACTATATTGAACATTTCCTTCCCCTTTCCGTATCTCTGACCACATCAGCTCTTCAGCACATCTTCAGAGAGCACATTATTGACTCTGACAAACAGCACACGCTCTGTTTATATTACTAATCTAAACAGATTCATAACATATGAGTGTTTGTTAGATGGAAATCAAGATTTGAAGTCATAATGTTTTATATAGTTTAGGTTTTGTAACTGGACTAGAAGAGCATAATTCAACTGAACAAGACGGTACAGTTTGCAGGTGATTTCAGTCAAACGGAGTCATTTTGGATGGAGATTTAACATCAGAGTGACAGGAGCGTGTTGAAGCTCAGTTCAGTGCTTCATGTCACCTGTGGACAGTGCAATGCAGTCAGAGAAGGGTTGCCAAGTCCCCAGTTATTACACAGAGCTGGGCTACTTTTAAACTGTTGGTGTGGGTTTTTACATAATACATGAATTATATCTTACAGAAATTATGGTATTGAAATATTTTACACATTTCATTTTCTACCCGTCATAAAACTGTGCTAGATGATGAGATGGGTTAAGGGGATGTTTGTGAGGAAGGGAAACGTGGTAGGAAGCTCCTTTATGAAATCAGGTCATTTTTATGATTATACTAAACTATACAGTAGTTCTCTAGTTAGAAGTTGTGTGTAATGCATTGACTGAAAAATATCTATTTTAGGGATGAAAGTTACACATTTTGAGTCAGATCTGGCAACCCTGATTTACATCACATCAGCTAGAGGAGAGGAACTAAGCTAAACAGGCTAAAGAGGACTGTAATTTACCTTTATATTGGCTTCATTTAACTATAGACAAGGTGAACTAATTACAAAGAAAATCGAAGTTCACATAATTATTTCATTTTTGCATTTATTTAACTTTTCCATGTTTAGTAACATCACAGTTTACCCTATTCACTTTATACATTATACACTTTAGTTACACTCTGTTATGTACAGAAATGTCAAAAACTTTTTTTTTTACTTGAACTAATTTTGACAGTCCTTTTTATTCATGTTTTATTACTGAATATATCATACTCTCGTTTGCCGTGACATTTTGAGGATGTGGTGTGATGTTTTGCGGATGTGTCGCTGTTGCGTAGATCACTTCTGTACTGCTGTCTGTTGTTGGTTCAGGAGACTTAATATTGGCATAATAATCACAGTCTGTATCCGTCACCTGATTGGTTGAGTTGGTGTGACGGGGATTTGAATCAGGCTTCTGATTGGTTACTGTGGAATAAACAGTAGAGACTTGTGGGCGGGTGTTGAGATGTGATGCAGGCGTCTGATTGGACGAAGATGCTGCAGCGATTAGATCACAGGGTCCAGGGTCACTTTTTGCAATCTCATCCATGTGGATACTCTGAAAAACAACATATGCATCAAAAATGTATGCATATAAATATGCATATAAAAATGTATGCATATAATACTGAATGTTCATCAATGAACAATCATTTCTGAACCTCTGCAGGTAAAGATTTGATCACCCACCTCCGTGTTGTGCGGCACATTTTGCTGAAATAAAGCTGAACGGAGCATGAAAAGAGAGAAAAGACAAAGTCAAATCTAATCAAATAGTAAAAAAGTACTTTGTAATCACACATAAATGGTTACCTGTCCCAGATTTTCTTTTCCTCTTTTTCAGGATGAAGAATGTTCCAGAACACAGAACCAGAACCAGCAGAACCGAACCCAGACCGCCGGCGACAGAAGCTAGAGCTGTATTATATAATATTGGAAATGTATCATTATATCGTGTAACCAAAGTGAAACCTCAACGGTAAACCTCGACTCTTCAGAGGAAAGCGCTTCTGTTTACGGCTGATGTGAAAGCAGGGTAACCGCATGAAATCTAATGTGTGGACTTTTATCATGTTCATCGTGAGCCACAAGAGTTCAAATGTGTCTCTACAAATGTTCAAACCAATCGCTTTTCTCCAGAATATCTTATTCTATTGCATGGCTGTCAGAGGCCAAAAAAAATAAAAATGTGGGTGGGTCCTCCCCCAGAATTTTTTTTTTTACTGGAGTAGATGCCATTCCCTGTATTCTCGTGCCTTTTAATTAAACAATTGCTTTTATAGCGTAAAACAGGTGCCACATACCTGGCAAGGTTTCCCAAAAATTAACACAGCAACAAAAGTCTAGTAAGTTGTTTGGAAAAACGTCAGATAACTATCAGCATCAACATAGTGTAACTGTAATTCAGTGCTGCAACAACGACTACATGATGCCTTTAAAGGCAACAGGCGAACAGATGATGAACATTCAGTTAGATAGCAGCTTGTTTACTGACAGTATGTGAGCACAGCACACAGCCAGACCCAGCTTGCAGAGATGCTTTGTTTAGCTTGCAGCAGTGAAAACACGGAATGGAGTTTAATTTATATGGACTCTGAATGAGCCAAGCGGAATGGATTTGAGGAAGCAGCAGTGTGGAAGTCAAGGCTGTAGCTAAAACGCAGAATGGAGTTTAATTTATTAGGGCATTCATCAAGTGGAATGGATTTGACTGATGGCGCTCTGAAAAGTGAACAAACATATGTGCTCCATTAGAGACGGTGAAAATGAGTGGGTCCAGTATCATTGGTCTTAAGAAGTGGTCTTGTCCTACATACAATGGTTCGACGCCCATGTTCTATGTAATCAGTGAGGGCACCGGTGCATCATGGGTAGTGTAGTCTATGTGCTTACTAGTGTTTGGCTGATCGAGTTAAACTGTAGTATTTCCTGTTCTTGTTGCTTCGCAACAATGACACCAAGAGAAAAACACCAGTGAAATGTGAGTGTGCTGCTCATGCGGTAAGAACATGAACACATACAAACTAAGCACTACATGTACACAAACAAACCCCTCCTATACTTTTTATGAATATGAAAATTTTTAATTTATAATTTCTATTGAAGACACTTTCTTATCCAAAGCAAATTAAAGCAGATTATAACAACAAGGGCACTGAACCTACAGTCTTCAACACAGATGTAGATCTCAGACACTGTATGTACAGTAAGACATTGGACACGTTTAATCTAAAAGCAATCATCTAATAAATGTATTCAAGTACATCTAGAAGCACGATATTCAAATATTCAATAACTAAGAGTCATATAGAGTGACAGACAGATGAACTGACCTGTTGGTGTGTGCTGATCTGTGTTGCTGGTGGGTTGTGGATGTGGTTCTGTTTTGCTGAAATATGATGGTGTGGTTGAAAAAGGACTGATAGTTGAAACCTCAGTGGAATTGTTAACTGATGGATGACAGAAAAGATCAACTTAAAGTCATTTATTCATATGAATTCACACTGATTTTCATTTCAAATTAATATAATCTTTCATGAAATCTCTGACTTGATGTATTTTATGCACACACTAAAGTCTAAACACACAATCAACTCAACAGTACAATATGAGTCAACTTACAAGATTTAATGACTTGGTCACTCACTTGGTTTTGTATTACCATCTAATACAATTAATCGCTTACCCTGTTTAACTAGCAACACAATCTCTGAATAGACATCAGTTAAAGTCCTCTCCACTCCACACCAGTATTGTCCTGCATCCTCTGTTCTCAGATCAGTGATGGTGACGGTGAAAACTCTGGCCGTCGTGTTGTCAGTGAGAGAGAATCTCTGGTCTTCAGCTGGAGATCCTGATTTAACCATGATGTTTCTGCTTCCAAAGATACACTCGCCTTTACACAAATACTTTGGATTTGATTCATATCCAGATTCATATGCACATCTGATGTCAAATCTGTCTCCTCTGTGTCCTGTGACTGTAACTGGCGCACGTACAGCAACTGAAAACAGAAATATCATTATACAGAGCTGTTATGTGTGAGCAAGAGATAATATCAGACCAAAACAATAATTTACAAGTATCATCCATTTGAGACTGAAGGTCATGTAATAACAGGGTAAAAACAAGGGAACATGTCAAACTCTACACAAAAGCCCTGAGTCTTAAACTCACCTGTACAGATGCTGAACCAGACGACCAGCACGACACACATGCTGAACATTTTACTTAAATACGAGTCCAAATTCTGTGTGACAACCGTTACAGTCTTTCTCTTTCGCTCTGAGAGAACTAATGCAGCACCATCATTTCCTTCCCCTTTCTGTCTCTCTTACCTCATCCAGCTCTACATGACATGTTCACAGAGACACCGGTGTTGTGTAATAGGCCCTATTCGGTTCCTGTGAAGAACTGTTCCCGTGGATGGAGTTTACGTGAATAGTCATTAGTTCCTCTGTTGTGGGCGTGTCCTTGAAACAAAGAGCAAACGAATGGAACTGAAAATATTAGTGCACGCTCCTCAAATGGCTACTTGTTTAATGGATTATTTTGAACAGGTAATGAAGTGTCAATATTACACATTAATTAGCATTAACTGCAACAGTGCCAAAATAATACAGTTTGTGTAATATGATGTAAGCTGTTTTGTTTGATTGGTTACAGGCACACAGCAACACAATCAATACGCTAATAACCTATCTTACCTAATATAGCTTTTACTCTTTAGTGTGTTTAGCTTTTTATATATTTTATTTGTGGGGCTTTATTTTTAATAGCTTGATTTGATTAGCCTACTTAGTTGTCATTGGGGAATAGTACAGTTTGTATGCAACTATGCCTGAAACAAACCACTACAAAGTATTGTGGGATAATAAAAATTGGTGTGTGTTGTTGTGAGCATCATGGTCGTCTTTCTTTATTCTTTTTTTTTTTTAACCAGTTTTTACCAGCCTCCACAGCCCCATCAGTATATATTTTTCAATTATTCTGAATATCAGGTACAATTATAATTAAAGTCACACTAAATGCACATTTACTTATTTTCTCCTATTACTATTATTATTATATTTTAAGTTTTTTTAAAACATCAAAATCTTTCCACATAAGCCTGTTTGGGAATTACCAATCTCCAAGTACTAATAGATTATAATATATTAAAAGTAGAAATCCACCCAAAATGACAATTCTGTCATCATTTACTCACTCATTTGAAAACAGTATGATACAACTGGAGAGGGCGTGATTTAGCACAGCTCTCCAAACAGTATGCTTAGGGTAAACACAATACTAATTTACACTTGGCTTCCCAGCGGGCTTTTAATGTTGAAAAGACATCAATGACTCAAAACTGACGTCACCTATGCAAATCAAACTGACGTCCAAACTGAAATGATGATTTTGATGTAAATTGAAAGTTCAGAAATATGGGGCTACTATCCCTGACAGCACACGTACATCACAGAGATGTCTATTTGACGTCTGCAAGACATATTTTTTAGAGTGTTTGCTCATCTGCAATACGTCTATAGGACATTTCCTATCAGATGTCAAACAGACGTTTAGAAGATGTCTTTAAGATGTTTATGATTTAGAGTGTATGTAAAACATACATCTTAAAGACGTCTATCAGATGTTTATGCACAGCAGATGCTTTCCAGATGAAGCGATCTTTAACAGACATCTTGCAGACGTACCTGTGATATCTGGCTACTATAAAAAATAATTTCACTGTGGATTAACTTCCTATTTTCACCCAATCACCACTGGAAGAAAATGCCGTCCAAACTGAATTTAAAATGATGTTACAGCATTTTGATCAAGTCTTGACTAATTTTTGACGTCATATTGATATCAAGGTGCCCGCCGGGTTTATTGAACTGTAGATGAGGTGTACAAAGAATACTTCAGTTCACATTATTGTTTTTAGTAACTTTTCTTGTTAGTAACATTATGCAGTTTACAAAATACTCATAAAAACTCAGAGAAGTGTGTCAAAATATTGATTCATTAAAAATATGCAGCTTGTACCAGTTTTTTTTTTCACGTCTTGTAACATCAGTGCAAATGTCTGTGGAAGAAGCTTTGACAGTCTTTTTTATTTATGATTTTTCGCTGAATATATCGGGCCGCCGTTTGTCTTGATGTTTTGCGGATGTGTCGCTGTTGCGTAGATCAGTTCTGTCCTGCTGTCTGTTGTTGGTTCAGGAGACTTAATACTGGCATAATAATCACAGCCTGTATCCGTCACCTGATTGGTTGAGTGGGTGTGACGGGGATTTGAATCAGGCTTCTGATTGGTTACTGTGGCATAAACAGTAGAGACTTGTGGGCGGGTGTTGAGGTGTGATGCAGGCGTCTGATTGGACGAAGATGCTGCAGCAACAACATCACTGTTTAGAATCTCCTCATACATACGGTCAGCCTAAAAACAACATACACAAGAATATTTACTCGTTTGATGGTGGTATTCAGTGCTCATTAATAAACAGTAATGTAACATGTATTTCTGAACCTCTGCAGGTAAAGATTTGATCACCCACCTCCGTGTTGTGCGGCACATTTTGCTGAAATAAAGCTGAACGGAGCATGAAAAGAGAGAAAAGACAAAGTGAAATCTAATCAAATAGTAAAAAGGACTTTGTAATCACACATAAATGGTTACCTGTCCCAGATTTCCTTTTCCTCTTTTTCAGGATGAGGAACGTCCCAGAACACAGAACCAGAACCAGCAGAACCGAACCCAGACCGCCGGCGACAAAAGCCAGATCTGTATTATATAATATTGGAAATGTATTGTTATATTGTCTAACCAAAGTGAAACCTCAACGGTAAACCTCGACTCTTCAGAGGAAAGCGCTTCTGTCTGCGGCTGATGTGAAAGCAGGGTAACCGCATGAAATCTAATGTGTGAACTTTTATCATGTTCATCGTGAGCCACAAGAGTTCAAATGTGACTCCACAAATGTTCAAACCAATCGCTTTTCTCCAATATACATTACATAATCAAATAGGGGACAGTTGCATTGTGGGTAGTGTAGTTTGTGTGCTTACCAGCGTTTGGCTGATCGAGTTGAACTGCAGTATTTTCTCTCATTGATTTTGTCGTTTCACTTTGTGTCTGAGGAGTCACTGGCAGAGAAAAAAAAAAAAGTGAAATGTGAACATGCTGCTCACAATTAAAAATGAACTGATACTTTGGATAAAAGTGTCTGTCAGATGCATGAATGCAAACGTTAAGACATCATGGAAAACCCATGCAAATAAATGCTGCGCTCATGTTGAAATCATTTAATTACGAAATGATTTTACTCTGAGCCCTTCACATGCAGTCTCATAAGCTGTAGAACCAAGAAATGGCTACAGGAAGCACTGGTTGTAATAAAACGACACATCAAACATTCATTTATTTGACATTTGAGGCCACCTGCCATCTTGGTTTATTTTTTTTACAGATGTTGAGGTGTTGATGAAGCTTCTAAAGTCTGTGCAAGTTTGAGACATGAACTGTCTAGTCAGAACTAGTTGAAAAATCGTAATTACGGTAATCGCACCACTATCATGAAAGCAGCATTACAAATGTGTACAGAGGCTCAGGAGAATCAGGCTAACTATTAATGCTTTGATTGAAATTATGACTGAAATTGTGTATGTAAACACAGTGACTTCACATTAGCAGTAGTTTTACAAGAATGCATGTGAGTAAAGGTGTCTGAGGCTGAAGTCAGTGATTGTGTGTGTTCAGGAACCTGCTCCGGTGTGGTCAGTGCTGGTGTTTGTATACGGGCGAATAGTGCTGGTTGAGATCTGGACTGGTCTTGTTTTCTGTGGAGCTGAGAAACAAGCTCACATTGTTTAAATCAAACATATACATTAATAAAACAACTATTAAATACAGCATGAAAACTAAGCATAGAGGATGAAACAGACTGTTGTTCAGTACAGAATATCAATCACCTCTGACCACATTCAGCTTGATTTGTTTATAGTCTTCCCATCCAGCTCTACAGCCGTACGGTCCAGCATCTGCCATACTCAGGTTTCTGATGGTCACTGTAAATATTCTCATCTGATGATCATCACGCAGGGAGAATCTGCCATCCAACACTGATGACTCTCCTCCATCAGATGTTAGTATAATATTATTATCTTTGTAAATTCCTTTCTGGAAGTATTTGTAGGATTTTTCATATCCTTTAGCATAAGGACACTTAATGGTCGCTTGTTCTCCTTCTGTTCCTTTCACTGTAATGTCCACACACACTGAACTGCTCACTGCACACACACACACACACACACACACACAACACACACACAACACAACACATCAGCACACTGCTTTACTCACATACACTGATAAAATAAGCCCTATTTATAGACAATAAACACTTTTTTATTATCTTTGAGCACTTACCCATCAGCAGAAACACAGAAACTGTCCGTAAGAACTTCATTTCTTCATGAGTTGAGTTCAGAAAATCAGTGCGATACTCTCAGCAGTTCCTCAAATGACTTAAACTCAAATCTCCAGTAATGCTGCTAGTGCTGCTCTCTTCTATTGGTGTAGAGTAAAACATTAAGTTTGTTGCTCATCTCACATGATGAGAGTGAAACACTAGCGCTTGCGGACTGTGTGCCTGTGTTTCCATGTGATGTTGAGGCGTTACGTGTGAAAAATGACCAGGAAATAAACCGTGAACTCACAAACCACAGCCTGTTTCCTCTCTGTTTCTGTTCTGCCTCTAAAACTTTCAAGTGCTTTTCTGTAGCCCTTTTGCTCTTTTCCAGCTACAAACCCATACAGAATCAATTATAGATTAAATAAATAAGCTAATAATGAAATAAATTTATAATAAAATTTAGTAAATTAGATTTTTTAATAAAATAAAAATTAGAATATAAAAAAAAAAAAAAAAAAAAAAAATATATATAAATTATAGATAATATATATATATATATAATAATATATATATATATCTTATATATGTATATATATATTTAAAAGCTATTTTAAAAATATACAAAAATTAAAACACTACACACACACACAATAATATATTGTTGTATAGATTTAAAAGATATTTGACATTTATAACTGTATATTTAACTCCAAGAAAATGTCCATTTTGACAAGAAAAACTTGTGAACAGACAACATTTGAATAACGTCAGCAAGAAAACAATAAAATAAAAAATATTAAATATTAAACATTACAAAATCATTATAAATCTATAATTTTTCTCTAGTAGGCCATACACATTTGTATTTATCCTTAATGCAGGCTACTGAAATGTATTTAGAAATATATTTTGGTATATGAAGGTTGAAACATATATATATATGTTCAAGATGCTCAGTGTTACATTAAGTTTAGGTCATGTGAGATAAATATAGTGCAGTGAGATGTGCAGAGGGTGTGTCAGGAGAACGTCTGGGGTAAATGACAGAGGTATATTAAAGAAATATGAAGGGCAGAATACGATCTGACTGTGGAGAGATGATCTTTCAAATGATCTGTGATTGTAATGATGCTGGATGGTGAATTCATGTTTGATGTGCTCAAATAGGGCGGTGTGCTTGAAAATGAAAGCAAATACAGACTGAGCTGTTATACTGACACAGTAATGCATATAATAATGGATTTATGACAAGAGACACTGGAAATGTAATATTAAATATCTGGTACCTGGATGGAGGGAGGATGTTGAGATCTGGACTGGTTTTGTTTTCTGTGGTGCTGAGAAAAAACGTTCAAGTAAAATAAATATATTTATAAAACAATCATTAACTACAGCATTAAAATTAACATAGTGGTTGAAACAGACTGTTGTTCAGTACTGAATATCAGTCACCTCTGATCAGGGCCGAGGGGCAGTGGCCCAAACCAAAAAAGGGGCACTAGGGGGGTGGGTGCTTGTTAATACAAATGATCCAGTTGTTACAAATATACAATTAAAAGAGAACACAGCACACTCTGTAATAATTTCAGCCTGCTTCTGCCTCATCTTCAATGGAAGTAGGGGAGAGTGGGGTAAGTTGAGCCAGTGGGTAAGTTGACCCACCCCCCGTTTATTGGCAACTGTACACTTTTACTGTCATGTGACCATGTTTTTTGGAACCACCCATCATTTCTGCCAAACTGTGGAAAGGATAAACACATGGGGGGAACGGAAGGCAGCCATTTACTTTAAAAACTGTTTTTTTGCTTGTTAAAGTAACATTTTAGCATAACAGATGTAATGGTTGTTACATCAAAGCAAATTTATCCAGGTCTAAAAATATTTATGATACATATAGGTGATTTAGCAACATATAAAACCATGCAAATCATTTAGCTAAATATTAGCCTGAACTGATAAGCAACAGTAGCTATTTGTTTTCCAAAATGGCAGCTATGGGGCAAAGTGAGCAAAATGCTGTGGGGTAAATTGAGTCAGCATTTTAAATAAGGCAGTGTAGTTAAGTTAAATCTCTGAATTATAAACTGGTATTTTAATGTGATATATTACTGGTTTAGTTTATCATATACATATTTTGTAGTTTATTTGATAGGGACAGTGTACAAGTGCACCAAATCCTTCTCTTATAAGAACCAGAAATGCTTTTCATCGCATTATAATCAGATATATCTTCCCACCTGTAGTCCCTAATGTCCTATGTTTAGTCTGTTTTTAGGAAGGCTACAACTTTAGTGGTCAACATTTTGTTTCAGAAATGCAAACACTTAAATATTTAAATTTAATCTTCATTTGGTTGGTTTTATGTTGTTAAAGTTAACTTCATGAAAATAAATATCACTGTTTGTAAAAGGAAATTATTAAATTAGTTTTTAAATTATTTAACAGTTGGGGGGGGGGGTTTGAATCAGATTTGGTCAGATGGTCATTTTACATCCAGATGGTGCATCTTACCCACTGACTCGACTCGGGTCAACTTACCCCTAACCCGGGGCAAACTGAGCCATGGGAACACTTTTATTATAAGAAGCCATATTTTTAGAACCCTTTGTCATAGATACATTCTGATAATTTAAAATGATAGGAATACTTTCATTAGGATAGGATAGGATAGATACTTTCATTGTACTTCTGCATCATTTTAACATATCTTGAGGACCACATAAGTAAAAAATTGCCAATCTTACCCCACTCTCCCCTATAAGTATTAGACATTTAATTTAATATTTTACAGCATAAATCTATATTATATACTAATAAACAACTAATTTAGAACATTTATATAATTTTTAACCATTTATAGGCCTACTATTAATATGGTTTTAATAAAATATGATGTGTTATAGATTACTAGTGTCAAGACAAGTGATTATAATGGGAAATATACTTAATTACAAAAATGTAAGTGTGACAAACTGCTAAATATTCTATATGATGATTTAGCTGCTGGCTTGCTGGAGCTTTTTTTTATTTATGTTTTCAATGTTGAACTGCCTTTAGCATCCTCCCTTCGCTCTTTCTCTCTCTGTCTCTGTCTTCTTTTTTCCGAAGGCATTTATTTATTTATTTTTGTGCGTGCCAACAACAGCTAATTTTGTGTTATTTAAATTCGATGTGATCGGGAACAATCATTTGATTAGACATTCTAATTCTAAGAACAATATTTTGTTGTTATCACTTTTAAAAGACATCATGAAAGCAAATCATTACCAACAGAAATACAAAAACAAACTACCAAATTACAAATTCAGCGAATCATCCACTGACTATAATGTGGATTGTAATGCATCTACCTGTCAATGAACGAGCTCCGGGAACTGTGGTCTCCACTCCAGAGAGCGGGCACAGATTGTGAGTGATGCTGTGGAGCGGGCGGGAAAACACGGAGCAGATTAGCGGAATCAGTGGATCTTTAGTGGAGTGGTAACAGAACGCTTTGAGCTGGGGTGATGGGGGGATTGGTGAGAGGGGCAACTCAGCCGATGAGGGCAAAGGTGCAGTGGCTCTAGACACAGGGCACCCCCCTGTGCACGGCCCTGCACTCCTGATCATATTAAGAGTCTGGATTGTTTATAGGTCTTCCCATCCAGCTTACAGCCGTCAACGGTCCAGCATACTGCCATTATCAGGTTCTGTTATGTTTTTACCTGACATGTACTCTTTTTGGACCTAAAAATGCGTCCGGCCGGGATTTCTTATTCGCCCAAAATGTCTGGGATTCGGCTTTTGTTTTCTACAGTCGCCATTCATCGTGTGTTTTTGTATTAAAGCCCTGCGAGGGACTGTTTTCTTAATCCCGCTCCCAGGAAATTTTGAACCATTATAGTCAGCTCCGGGATTCTTGTGGTGTCCAGTGCCCGCAAAATTCTAAACATTACCATATCATTTTTCGTGCTCAGTGAGCCGCTATGAGTTTGCGAGCATTGAAATCTCTTGAATGAGCGCTCGCTGTTTACTTCAATTTCCGATTAGCGATCACGCGCGATCTGGTGTAAAGAAAGAACAGATATTTGTCAATGAGCTCAAGATCTGCTGAGCAGCATATCCTCCAGCATGGTCTTGTCAGGTCAGCCATCTCTCCTCTCAACCCGTGATCAGTGAAATCTGACTCCTGCAGCTCATGTTGGATGCTGACCACAATTTCACCAAGTACAACATGTTCCTGGATCAACATCCTTGTGTCTATCAATCAGATCAACATCCAATCAACCAATCAGAATTGAGGGAACATTTTTCAGGAAATATCTGTTTTAGGCTTAAAATCAGGGTTAAATGCTTCTACACCCTTGTTATTCACCTATCATTTCCCTCTGATTTTAGGAATAAATTAATGGTAGGGATCAAGTTGGGTCTATGTTTTTGGACAGTAATGTCGATCCAGGAACAACAAAATTTGACTGTCTTGGCAAAATCACGGCGACCCTTTTGGAATGTAGGGTTGTCATTTCCACTTTTTTTTTCCTGATGGAAGTGGGCTACTTTTAAACTGTTGCCATGGCTTGATTTTTCCCCATGGGTTAAAGGTTTGAAAATATTGCATAAATTACAATTGACTGAAATGCTTGTATTGAAACATTTTTCATTCTACCTATGATAAAACTGTGCTGTTAAGTTTTGTTAAGGAGGGCCACTGGAAGCTTTTTAGCTGTGTTTATGATCAATATGAACAACAGTGACTATAAAATATGTATTTCAGGAATGGAAATGACATATTTTGAGTTTTTATATTTGTGATATGGTCATTGCACTACTTTGGGCACTACTTTAACCACCAACCAATCACACCCCAGCCCCCCGCCTCGCCCCCACTATCCTCTTTTTGGAAATCTAAAATATGATCACCCTATGTAATGTATATTGTGTCTATATATTTGAAACATTTGAATGGACTGATAAAGGTAGCTGTGAAGTATTTTTGTTGAAGCACAATGTCGTTTTGACTAGAATAATGTACCAAATCTAACTCGTATAAATATTACTGTAGTATAGAAAAATACTATACGCACATTTATCTGTGAAGTCGAACTCTGTGACACCAAACAACTTCCATGTGCAAAGGATCATGGGGGCCTGAAGTCTCCATCAGTTGTACCCTACGAAATCCTTCATTCCGAAGGGCCCTTTGAAGTGGCCATGATTGTTTTCACTCCGAAGTGCCATTCGGAGGGCGATATATCTCGTTTGGAACGCACCGTCTGCCTGAAATTCAATGACGTCAAGACTGTAATGTGGTCATTAAGGCACACGTGATCCAAGTTGACCGTAACACTTTCTCCAATAGTAAGTTATGCAGACCCTTAACCATTTCTCCTGTGTTTCCTCCTCCTCTACCTTGCTTTCAGAACAAGAACCACCTGAAGACTCCCTGTAATGAGACGTCACTATCACAATGAGTCTCAGTTCACTGGGTTTTGCAAGTCTTTCCCTGTTCTTTGTGTCTTTGTGAAAGTGAAGTTCAAATTCCCAAGTATGATTACATCACATTTTGTAGTTGTAACCTATAGCTATATTTAGATTGCTCCTGCTGACTATATCCAGCCACTAACAAATACTTCAGATGACCCAACACCTGTGAAGAGATGACGCCAACCATTGAGAGGATTTCAGATGATGCCAACTCTGAATAAACATACAAAACTGCACAATTTTTGGTAAAGCTGCTTTGAAACTTTGTGTATAGTAAAAAGTGCTATACAAATAAATGTGAATTAACGTCATTTAATATCGTCAGTAGGGAAACCATGCATTCACACTATCTGTGAGTGATTGATGCATTCCCATGCAGCACAGCAAACCATGGCGGAGACTATACAAGGACAACATGCTTTTGTATTATACATGTATCAATCCATTGCTGTAAATAAGTGCAGAACAAAAGTCAACATAAATGCAATATATGATTAAATGTGTAAAAACAAAGGGGGTGCACAGGAATCAAAAACATTAAACAAGATTCATTTTCACTTAATTTAATCTTAAAATTCACTTATTTTGAATCAATTTAAGACAACACACTAAACATTGTGTCATTAAGATTAATTAGGCCACATTAATACGTGATTACACTTGAATAACACAAGTTTAAGCACACAAGACATATATATATATTTCAAAACTATAGCAAACATGGTCTTTAACCAAGGTAACTTTAGCCTAAAACATGTTAATAAGGCAGGTAACAATAGTTGACCACATTGATCCTCAAATATTAGCAGATTTTATCTTGTAAAAACAATATTGATATAACTACATATACTTGTGATATAGTTTATAATGTTGTAAAAATGGCATGTATCCCTGTTGAAAAAAACAGCATATTCTGGTTAGGTATGTTTTGAAGCATGGATGCTGGTTTGAGCTGGTTTAAGCTGGTCATGTGCTAGTCCTAAGCAACTAGCTCCTGCTCAGTACCAGTTTAGGACCAGCACATGACCAGCTTAAACCAGCTCAAACCAGCAGCCATGCTTCAAAACATACCTAACCAGCATATGCTGTTTTTTCAACAGGGTTGTTACTAATGAAAATTAAAAATTGCCAGTTCTGTATCGGTAACTCCCGTATACAAGTGCTTCCATGAACGTCCTGAAACTATTTGAAGTCTACCTGAATCACGTGACGATCAAGCGTTTCAAACTTCCATTGGCTCAACTGACCAATCACAGGAGCAGAGACATTTGACACTTGATCCCCGCCTCCAAAGTCTCAAAAGTCATCTTGAGGAGTGAGCAGGGTTTGAGATTACAGGGCACTTTGAATGTCTGGCGCTCCGTTCCGCCAAGTTACATCGATCCAGTCTGGCTTTCGGCCTGTCGGTTATTCACTCATAAAGTGCCATCTGTTTTTCATTGTCAGAGAAGAAATACGAACTAACCTCAAGAAAAGTAAGTTAAGAACTTGTTTATTGAAATGTTGTTCTTCAGAACAACAACAACATTGCAAGTTTAATATGGTGTAGTACAATAGCCTAAGCATTATAATAATCTGACTTGATAATTTGTGTTTTTCTCTTGAAATCGTTTAATAGGCTATTAATCCTGTTCAGTTTTTGTTAAACTGTAAAATTGCACAACTAGGCACCTTTCATGGGAAATCTGAACTATACTGATACCTAAGGTTAAAAATTTTAAAAATCTAAATGCAGCAGGCATGATACATTGTATAAAGCATAAAGGGAAAAACACATAAGGGATTACACCCTTTTATCAATTAACTCTTTACTTCCATTTTCACACGACTATCTATAAAATTATTCACAAATTGTATCAGTCAAACACACTTGTCAATCATTCAGGTCTCCGCCCACAAATGAATATGTGAAAAAGCTGTAAAAAGTTTGCTGTGAGTCCAAAACACTACATCCTCTTCTTTTTAAGCCGAGTTCGAAAAAGACAGACAGAAAGAAAGAAAGAGAGAAAACATTAATAATGATATATTTAATACAGGCATCAAGAATATTAGTCATGAGGAAAGGCTAATAGGTTATGTATTTTTCATTATCTAGCGCAGGGGTTCTCAGCTCTGGCCCTCGAGATCCACTTACCTGCAGAGTTGAGCTCCACATAACCTTGACCAAACCCACTGCCAGACCTTTTAGTGATCCTGCAGAGCTTGAGAGCTTGTTTTAAGGTTCTGTGTGTTTGATTAGGATTGGAGCTAAACTCTGCAGGAAAGTGGACCTCGAGGGCCAGAGTTGAGAAACCTGATCTAGTATGTGTTCTTACTTACTGGAATATTTTCATAAACAGAAAAGTTCAGTTCAGGTTCACAAACATCAGGGCCATGTTGAACAACCTTTATGAATGAAGAGACAAAATAAAATCAGAACTGTGTTATATACATTTCCGTACACTTAGTCATAAGACATTTTCACAATGAGATTGAAGAGGGTTTAATTTCCTTTGGCTACAGGTGAAGAGAGTTTAGTCTTTTGTAGGAAAACCTCAGCTAAAACACCTACCATTTCATTTGCATACATAGGTTCATTCAATTCAACATTGCAAGCTTTGTGCCGGTCATGATGAGGACTGGAATGATTCACCTTTGCAATTAAAAAAAGAATAGAGAGAGAATAAACAATGTCTGTAATCATCTCAATAGATAAAGCCACAAATTCAGACTTTCAGTCTTTGAGTTCAATTACCTGATCAGTAAATTACTAATAATTAAATTAATATCCTCACCTGAGCTTTATTTCTCTTTTTCATCCACCTGCATCCCCTTTAAAGACATTGATTTGACAGAATTGCAGACAATCACAACGTCAAATTGATGTTAGTTTAGACGTGTGTCAGTATCAACACACACACACACACACACACACACACGACACACACAGACACACACACACACACTTACCAAATCAGCAATATCGTTATGATAATTGCAGCTCCACAAACCCCTCCAACGGATATGTACAAAATCACCAGACGTCCTACAACAGAGACAAGAGAGTAAAACATCTGAACAGATTCACTTCAGAAAGAGTAATATAAATATATGAGCTGCACCTTTAAAAGTGACAGTAACAGCGTCTGATCTCTGAGATCCATGTTGATTGTGAGCCTCACAGTAGAAGCGTCCACTCTGTAGTGCACTGAAACTCTGTCCAGATCCAACAGCTGAGCTTTGATTCTCCTTAAACCAGCTGATTTCTGCAGGTGGGTTTGAATCACTGCTGCAGCTCAGGGTCACTGAATCTCCCTCCACTATTTCACCAGATCCATTTATGGACACTGAGACGCTCCTGGGAGGGTCTAAAAAGGACAAAAATTTAAATTCACAATACATGTGAAAAAATTGTGAATTTTGAAATTTTGATCATTAACTCACACATGACGTTTAAAGTCACAGCATCAGAATATTTCTCTCCATGTTCATTGATGGCTCTGCACGTGTATTCTTCGCTGTGATCAGAGCTGATCTTAGAGATGCTGTAGATTCTTCCAGATCTGACAAACATTCCTCCTTTAAACCAGTTGATTTCTGCAGGAGGGTTTGCATCACTGCTGCAGCTCAGAGTCACTGAACCTCCTCACCTATTCACTTTCTTAGTTTGATGGACTCACTGCTACAAAAGCCCCTTGTGGAGGATCTAGTGGTCCGGTATATAGAATTAAAATAATATTAATAAAAACATTTAACATTCTAACCAATTTGGTCTTTTACACAATATGAATTCTTCATTGTACATGTCTCATACAGTGGGTACGGAAAGTGTTCAGACCCCCTTAAATTTTTCACTCTTTGTTATATTGCAGCCATTTGCTAAAATCATTTCAGTTAATTTTTTTTTCCTCATTTAATGTCACACAGCACCCCATATTGACAGAAAAAAAAACAGAATTGTTGACATTTTTGCAGATTGATTAAAAAAGAAAAACTGAACTATCACATGGTCCTAAGAATTCAGACCCTTTGCTGTAACACTCATATATTTAACTCAGGTGCTCTCCATTTCTTCTGATCAACCTTGAGATGGTTCTACACCTTCATCTGAGTCCAACTGTGTTTGATTATACTGATTGGACTTGATTAGGAAAGACACACACATGTCTATATAAGACCTTACAGCTCACAATGCATGTCAGAGCAAATGAGAATCATGAGGTCAAAGGAACTGCTGAAGAGCTCAGAGACAGAATTGTGGCAAGGCACAGATATGGCCAAGGTTACAAAAAAAATTTCTGCTGCACTTAAGGTCCTAAGAGCACAGTGGCCTCCATAAACCTTAAATGGAAGACGTTTGGGAAGGGGGTGGAAACCAAAACCCTTCCCAGAGCTGGCCTTCTGGCCAAACTGAGCTATCGGGGGAGACGAGCCTTGGTGAGAGAGGTGAAGTAGAACCCAAAGATCACTGTGGCTGAGGTCCAGAGATGCAGTCGGGAGATGGGAGAAAGTTGTAGAAGTCAACCATCACTGCAGCCCTCCAACAGTCGGGGCTTTATGGCAGAGGGGCCGACGGAAGCCTCTCCTCAGTGCAAGAAACATGAAAGCCCGCATGGAGTTTGCTAAAAAAACACCGGAAGGACACCAAGATGGTGAGAAATAAGATTATCTGGCCTGATGAGACCAAGATATAGAACTTTTTGGCCTTAATTCTAAGCGGTTATGTGTGGAGAAAACCAGGCACTGCTCATCACCGTCACTGTCCAATACAGTCCCAACAGTGAGAATGGTGGTGGCAGCATCATGCGTGGGGGGGTTTTCAGATGCCGGGCAAAGGACGACGGTTGCAATCGGGGGAAAGATGGAAGGAGGCAAAAGTCAGGAAAAAAAAAGGATATCCTGGACGATAACCTTCTCCAGAGTGCTCAGGACCTGGTATGACTGGGCCGAAGGTTTACCTTCCAAACAGACAATGACCCTAAGCACACAGCTAAAATAACGAGGAGTGGCTTCACAACAACTCTGTGAATGTTCTTGAATGGCCCAGCCAGAGCCATGACTTAAACCCAATTGAGCATCTCTAAAAATGGCTGTCCACCAACGTTTAACATCCAACCTGACAGAACTGGAGAGGATCAGCAAGGAGGAATGGCAGAGGATCCCCCAAATCCAGGTGTGAAAAACTTGTTGCATCTTTCCCAAAAGATTCTCATGGCTGTATTAGATCAAAAGGTCGCTTCTACTAAATACTGAGCAAAGGGAATACTTAGGACCATGTGATATTTCAATTTTACTTTTTTAATAAATCTGCA
>JADLZN010003261.1:0-42773 GCA_018155175.1 Sinocyclocheilus anophthalmus
CATGTGATCAGAGCAAAACACTTTGGTGGGAAGGCTTGTTTACTGATTTTTTTCAATCCTCAAAAAGGGATATTCACCCATTCTCATATTTCTCTCTCTTTGTAAAATCCAGTGGGCTAAAGATCAGAGCAAACGGCATGTGAGTTGCATTGTGGGTATGGCAAGAGTAAAGGTGTTGTTATTGTGTTACTGTGTTGTTTTGGGTGAGGAATAGGGTCAATAATGTTGCTAATTTATCATTGCTGCTGTTTAATCGACTTGAATAAACATTGTTTTTAATGAGCGTCTGTGTCCCAGGAGCGAACACTCCTATTAGATCAGTGTCGAATTAGGGTTTTGGCTCAGTGAAGAGCACATTGTGTGGAGCACATTCCTTGAGGTTTTTATTGAGCTGTGATTGCATTAATCCTGTTTATAGCCATCTATGTAATGAGGCTGCTGTGTGTTTGGGTTTGGCAGCTCATTTCAGGAACCAAATGATCCTCTTAGTGCTAGCGCTAACTGCTAATACAGTTCTACTCTGCCGAGCTCGCTCACTATTTTTCTCACTATTTCTCTCTCCCTCCCCTCCTCGGTTCTGTGCTGACTCTAGTTATTTTTGAGAGGATTTTAAATTGTGAGTGAAATGAATGCATTTGGAGTAGGGTTATAGATTGATATTACTCTGGTCGGGTCTGGTTATGGTGTTTCTCTCTCCTGAGCAATGGCCTCAGGGATTTAGAAGGATGTGGATCTGTGAACTACTTTGTGGAACTGCAGACTACCCCATGCTAATGTACTCTGCTGTGTGTTTATCTTTTCAGTTGTATTCAAGCTTGTATTGTCTGTCACTCAAATCAAATACAGCCCGCTATTCCAGCTAGTCTTCATTCAAGAGCCAAATTTTCCAAAACACCCAATTTTGCACATGCATTTAAGCCGGAGAGAATAACAACAACCTAATTAAGATATTTCAGCACATTTAGAAGGTGATTAAACTGGATTGTGGGCGTTTTTTGCACTGATATACTATATACAAATGTAGCGCAAACACATTTGCACTCGCTCACACAAACAAAAGCATATTTCAGCATTAGTTACAGATGTGGCTTTCATTTCACATTTTTAAGTCAAACAAAGACTCAAGGACTGAAGATATTTGATGGCTGGAATCAAAGCAAGCCCGTCAAACTGCATTATCTTTGCTGACAAGAATCTCAGCTGAATAAAGCCAATAAATATCTGCGGGGCATATGTGTGACTCACACTATCTGTGTTTGTTTTCCTCAAGTAGATAATGCAATAAAGGTTTTGCACAGTCAAGTCTGTATTTTTATGTCAGTTGATAGACCTTTTGTTTTCTAAATTAATAAACAGGCAATTCTTCTTCAACTGACAATGCAGTACTTACCGATTTGAATATAAATCTCATCATAGCCGTGACTAATCAAACAATCCATTGTATCATGTACCAAAAGTGGGTAATGGGATATCTTCTGACCTCTGCTGTAAGCAGATCTGGTGTTTGGTTCACATTCATAACAGAAGCGGAGGAAATCAGGTGGTGCGATAATGGCGTTCCTGCCCCGCTGCTCTGGAGGGATCAGACAGAGAACCTGTCGCTCGTAAGATGACATATTCAGCTGTGCCTGGATTGATTCAGCACCTTGCCCAACTCTGCTTTCCTTCTCTCTGGGGTTTTGTGTGTGTATGTGTGTACAACAGCTCTGCAGTATTAGTTCCTTGCTCTCTGCTTTACTGCAGTACTTTACACTCATACTGGGCTGAGCTACTTTAGCTAGAGGTCTTGGACAGTCCATTCTAGAAAATGAATTTAAAACATTGTTTCATCATTACAAAATCTGGTCCAGTTTGCATCTTATTCTAGCCAAAACAACACCTTATTAGACAAGAAGAGCCTGTCTGAGTGACATGAAACATAACCAATCACATTTTTTCCCCTGTACATTTTACTTTTTCTGTACATCTATACATTGAAAGTAGAGTCCAGTGCCATTTTGGACCCCATTGACTTTCATTACATGGACAAAAATAGTTTTTTGGGTGACAACTATACCTTTAAGTCCAGAATTGTTATAACTTAAAAATCAATCAGGCCTGTCTTGGTATCTGGCTTTAAATGCTACTAGGCCTGCGCGCCCTCGGAATCAGTTCCGGCCAAAACTAACGAAATATTTAGGATAAGATAAGATGGCACTAACATAAAAACTAATCACAATGTGATTAGTTCTATACAAAAGTGTCCATTGTATCAATTTGGATTGCAGCCGGATTGCAAATTGAGATTTAGAGAATCTGTTGTCATTTTTGTGTGCAATATTCATCACCATCTGAGGATGTGACTGTGGAGGGCAGCCTCTTTCATTTCTGTGGGTTTGGTTTCTCCGTTAATAGAGCTGTTTGGCGCTTGTTCTATTTTTTATGACACCCAGTACGATAGTTGTACCATTTCAGCTCAAGAGGCATTTGATTTTAACTTATGATAATATCACAAATCAAACCCTGGCATACTATTGACTGACACTTATAATGCCAATGGGGGGCCATGAATATACAAAAGCGGTTACGTTATATAAGACATGCATAATGAATGTGCTTCAGTAGTGTATTGACGAAGAAAAAAGCCTGAGATGTCAGTCTTCAAGTGCTTCGCATTGATACAATCCTCCAAGGCAGCCGTGAAACCCAGAGCCCCGATGGAAATAAACGGTCCCATTTTGTCAATCTTCCCTTTGATGGAAGACAGTCCACAATGCACCTGATGCCAAAGCACCACATTTCCTTTCTGCTGGACCAGGTATCAAATGCCAGTGGTTTGCTTTTCATAAAGCTTACCCAGTCCTTTACAACATCAATGACATGCGCTTTCAGTGGGAAACATCAAAATGAGCATCTTGAATGAAGAAGAAACTCTCCTTCTGTGACTCACTTTGCAAAGATGTTCTAGTGCCATTCAAAGGTTTGGATTTAATTGGCTCGTTTTGAAGGGGTAGTTGATTGTTTGAATTTAAAACTGAATCTTTTTAAACAATGCAACAATAAAATTATACAAGAGCCTTTTTGAGTAGACTTCAAGCTGCTTTTCAGTGCAGCGAGGTGTGTATGGTGTTGAACGGTAATGAGCTTCTTTCTCCAGAGCGCTCTGTTGACACTCCTCATCAGGTTAAAGGAAGTGCCTCTTTCTTTCTCGTTAACAGCCTCTCCCAGGTGTAAGACATTGTCTTTCAGAGAATCCTTAAGTGAATGCAGTGTGTTATTTTGCTGTCAGAAACTACATTGGGGATGATATTTAGTTAGTCAACCGCGTATTACCGTTTGACGTTGAGAACTGCATCACAAGGAACCCTTTCCACCAACATTTTTTTCCCCAGTCTGGATTTCATGAACATGAAAAGGGACCGTATGTTTTAGCAGTTTGACTCCAGTGTGTATGCGAACACTTCAAAGCAGCTGCGCAGAGACTGAGACTCATATTTGAATTGAATTTCATATCTCTAGTGTTGCCTTCTCCCACAATAGGACACAAATGACTATAAATATATTTTTCAAGTGAGTGACAGTGATGTGACATGTGGCCAAGTATGTTACCCATACTAGGATTAGTGCTGCTGCTGCGGTTACCCCACCTAAGGCAACAGACACAGCGTGAAAGCACACACACACCGTGAACACGCACCCGGAGCAGTGAAACCCAGTGCTTCAGTAGTGTATTGACGAAGAAAAAAGCCTGAGATGAAAAAAGCCAGATATCAGACCATCAGTATTTCAGGGAAGAAGAAGTTTGAATATTTGCAAAGAAGGGCAACAACATGCTCTACAGTGTGGCTTATTGTACCCAAGCAAAGTACGTATGTGACGATACTGGAAAATCAGACACATTTCAGCTCTTCAGTGATAATGGGACACATGCATCATGATGCGATTTACCCAAGTAACACTTTGTTGTTCCAGGATCAAGGCTCCTACCAACCAATCAACTCATTTGTTTTTGTTGTAGTTGTCTTTTAAGGAATCATAGACAACCCTTTTCTCTTTTGAGAGCTTTAATACAGATTATGACAGTCATATTGTAATGTTTCTTGTTCAGATGACAGCCTAAGCTCAGACAGCGAGGTTCTGGAGATTCCCTTCATCAGCAGATATAGAGCAGGAGTGTACGAATGCACCGCAGCCAACGAAATTGCAGTGGACACACAGACTGTTGAGCTCACAGTCAACTGTAAGTCTCTTGTGAATTTAAATCAACGTGCTACACATATATATGCAACATACAGTTGGGACGAAAGACTATTAAATATTTATTTATTTATAAACAAATATTTGGATTAAACATACAGATGATTTATTTAAAAATGAATAAATAAAAAATATAATTGAATTTTTAGTTAATGTTTTGAAATGCACAATAAACCCCCATCACTAAATATCATACTTATGAACCCCACTTTTATGTAATCGTTTCGGTTGTTTAACCTAAAACTCTTCGTATATTTTATTTAAATAAATATAACATTATAACAAAGATCTTTTTTTTGTGGTTTTCTGTGGTGTTAGACCCTCCCAGTGTTTTCAGATGGCAGATATTTGTCGTGACCTGGGTCAGAGATGTGGCCTGCCGGTGTGAGCAGATTCTGTACCAGAGTCAGATTTTTTTGAGTGGTACAAGATGACAGTATGATGGCAATACTATTAGAAGCCGCTATTCGTGCCTACCTGCTTACTTTCTTTGGGAATACAACGTATCCTTAAGGTACGGTTAGTGTACACAATTTCTTTTCTCATTTTTTTTTTTGCTAGATGTGTACAGTAGCAGCTAGTTATTAACAAGAGTTTTCTGTATTCCCTGTATATCTGTCAGATTTATAATATTGGATTTGACATTGTGAAGTGAAGGACAAATATTTTTCAGTAGCTGTACACATCTGACTAGATGTGCTGTCATTCGTTCACTGTTTTTAACAGCTAAATACTTGAGTGCCTTTGGCTGGAATGTGTCTCAGTACATTCTCTCAAACTGTCTTTGATATCAAGTGAAGAATAAGTTGTCACAATGTTGTATCATAATTAATGTGCATAAGTGTATGTGTGTGTCCCTCTGCATGCCACTGCCAGTAATTCAATCCTGAATTGAATTGTTTTGCCTCCTTTTATTGTATCCAAGCCCACTGCAATCTGTGTCCGAAAATGATGATGCTGTCATAAATGTAACCTCTAGCTTCAAAGCAAGCTCTGATGTAGCGTAAACAAGGCCAGGCTGATTCAAGTCTCCCCATTTGCTGACTGTTTCCCAGGATCTTCAGTGACTTCGATGGCATTGAGATCGAGGATGCTGGAGCATTTTCAAAGCTGACATTCTTCAACGTGTCCGAGGCAGACTATGGCAATTACACCTGCATTGCTATCAACAAACTTGGGAGCGCTAACACAAGCATCATCCTATACGGTAAACGTGTTGCCCAGTTGTATTTGAAGTGGTTGTACTGGTTTCCAGGTCACCACGGTCTGTTTGGGAGGCCAGTCTAGGGGTTCACTGCAATTACTTCGCTAAGGGTGAAGGTTGGATAGAATTTTTTTCCTTAACGTTTGTGGCCAAAAATAGCGTGTGACGAAAGATAAGAACGTTTCCGCTGAACTATAATGTTCCTTAAACACGAAGTGGTTGTGTGTCGCGTGGGTACAGTTTGCTGACACTTCAAACGATATCTTTGAGAACTAGTGTTCATCTCAGGATTCTCCCACTTCCTTTGCTTTTGATTGCTGTTTTTGTGGTTGTTTTTGTTGATTAGAATAAGGGGGCGAACCACTAGTTCGACGCTATTTGTGGCAAGTTATAGATGCATTGGAATGTGGCGTCCCCGCTCACCTCCTAAGCATGTTCCACAGCAGGGTATAGGCAAAGAAGATGCGAACATGGGTATTTTCACATCACCGCAACATGACAGCCCTCCTTGAACACGACCCAAGGGTTTATTTTTTTCTATTTTATTATTATTTGTTATATTGGTTTTTGGTGATATTATTTAGATTAATGGGAGTTATATCTTGGTGGATTTGTAATTTTGTATTTATATGGTAGTATTATTTTGTAGTTTGATATATTTTTTTGAATGAGTAGCATTGGAGAGAATAATTTGATAATTTTTTATATACTTTTTTTTTTTTTTTTTTTTTTTTTTTTTTTTTATTTTTTTTTTATTTTTTTATTTTTATTTATTTATTTATTAAATATTATTTTTTTTTTTTTTTTTTTTATTTTTATTTTTTATTTATTTATTTTATATGTTATTTTTATTTTTATTATCTTTTTATTTTTATTTTATTTCTTTTTTTAATTTATTATTATTTATTTGTATTATTATTATTATTAATATTATTTCTTTTCCTATTATAGTTTTATTTTTTATTTTTTTTTTTTTTTTTTTTTTTTTTTTTTTTTATTATTTTTATTATTTTTTATTTATTTATTTTTTATTTATTTTTTTTTTTTTTTTTTTTTTTTTTATTTTTTTATTTTATTTTATTTATTATAATTTTTTTTTATTTTTTTTATTTATATTTGTTATATTTTTTTAATATTTTTTATTTATTATATTTTACTATTTTTTTTACTTCATTTTTTTTTTATTCTTTTTTGTACTTTTATTCTATTCTTGTTTGTTATTATTTTATTTTTTTTATGTTTTTTATTTTTTTTCTTTTTTTTGTTCATTTTGATTTTTTTCTATTTTAATATTTTTTTTATATTTATCTATAATTTATTTTTATTTTTTTATTTTATTTTTTTACCTTTTTTTTTTTTTTTTTATTATTTTTATTTTATTTTTTTTATATTTTTTTATATTATTTTACTTTTTGTTTTTTTTCTTAATTTTCTATTTTATTCTGTTTTGTTTATTTTTTATATTTTTTTATATTTTTATTTTTATATTATATTATATATTCTTATTAATTTATTCTTTATTTATATTTATATAATATATATTTTTTTTCTATTATATATTATATTTTTTTATATTATCTTTAGTTTTAATGTTTATATATTTTTTTAATTTTTTTTATTTTAATATATTTTTTTTTTTTTTTTTTTTTTTTTTTTTTTTTTTTTTTTTTTATTTTTTATTTTATTTATTTTTTTATTTTATAATCCTTTTTAAATATTTTTTTTCATATATATTTTTTGTTTATGATATTTATATACGATGTTATATGATTTTTTATTTTTTTATTTTTTTCTATTTTTTCTTTGTTTTTTTTTTTTTTTTTTTATTATTTAGGTTATTTATTTTTTTTATTATATTTTATTTTTTATTTGATATCTATTTTTTTTTTTTTATTTTTCTTTTTTTTTTTTATTTTTTATTTCTTATTTTATTTTCTATTTTTTTAATTTTAATTTATTTTTATTATTTTTTATTTTTTATAATCTTTTATTATTATATTTATTATTTTAATTTTTTTCTTCTTTTTTGTTTATATATTTATTTTTATTTTTTATATTACATTATATTATATTATATATTATATTGAATGATTTTATTATTATTGATTATTATTTTATTTTTATATTATTTATCTTTTTCTTGTTTTTTATTTATTAATTTCTTATTTATTTCTTTATATATTTTTTTTTTTTTTTTTTTTTTTTTTTTTTTTTTTTTTTTTTTTTTTTTTTTTTTTTTTTATTTTTTAATTTATTTTTTTTTTTTATTTTTTTATTTTTATTTTTATATTTTTTTTTTTTATTTTTATTTTTATATTTTTTTTTTTTATTCTATTTATTTTTTTTTATATATTATATTGATTATTTATTTTATATTTTTTCTTGTTTTTTTTTTTATTAGTTTTTTTCCGGGGATATATTCTTTCTGTCATTCTAATTTTGATGAATTATTCTTTTAAATTGCTTATTTTGTTATCTATTTATTCTTTATATATACATCTCTTATTTTTTATTCCTTTTATACTGGGTTTGGATATTTTTTTTGTGTTTTTGATATTTTTTGATATTTTTATTCTTTCTGCGTTCTTTATACTATTTTATTTTTTTTTTTATTTATATATATTTTTTTTTTTTTTATTTCTATTATATTTTAATTTTTATATATTTTTAATTATCTCTTATTTTCTTAATATTTTTTTCTTATTTTTTTATTTTATTTTTAGTTTCTTTTATTTTGCTCTATATATATACATGCTTACCTTTTTACATTAATTTATTTCTTATTTTACTTGTTCTATTTTTTTTATTATTTTTATTTTTTTTTTATTTTTTATTTTATTTATTTATTTATTATTATTATGTTGTTTATATATTTTTTATATTATAATTCTTTTATTTATTATTTATTTTTTTTTATTTATTTTATTTTTTATTTATGTTCATTATTTATTTTTATTTTATTTTTTTTTTTATTTTTTTATTTAACGGGAGGCGGCCCCCAAATATTTGAACAGGGTAGTATAATTTGACGTGTCTCGTCTGACAGAATGTGACTGTCAAATTGTAAATTGGCCACTAGCTATTCCTATTAAGAGGGTTATTAGCTTAAAATCCCATTTTGTAATGTCAATAATATATTCAGCACATTGAGTGACAATCTGAATTGGCGCTCTGGGATTGGCGGGGTACTGACATGCCTCAATCTGCCTTCAGTCACTGTGGGTTGATGAATGGGTCTCTGTTTTCTGTAGCCTAAACATCTTTCTCTTTCTCTTCTGTCACTTTCTTTCCTTTATAACCTTCCTCCACCATGGCATGGCTTCATTATGTCAATGCTTGCTCTCATCCGCTGTTTGTAAGTACATGTCTGCGTCTTATGATGTCTTTTGATGTTTGTTGAATTGTGTGCTTCATTATTACTCAGCTGATGAGAAATGTACTTAAAGGAAAATTGTCATAATTTACTCATACTTCCGTGGAACAGGAAAAAATTTAAATACTTTTTTTCTAACCAATACAATTACGATGAACAGGGTCTGGACCAAACGGACAGAAAAGCACCATTAAAGTATAGTAAAAGTGGTTCATATGACTCATGCGCTGTAGTCCAAGACTTCTGAAGTTATACAATAATTTGAGAGCAGTAGTGATGCCCGATTCATAAAAGAATCATTCTTTTGAGTTGGAAATTTTCGAACAATCAATTTATGTGATTCAGAACACTTCAGAATACTTGAAATATAACACTTGAGTTTAATGGACTGCTTTTACTATACATTTATGGTTCCTTTTTAAAGCCTAAAAGCTTCAATCCCCATTCATTACAGTAGCATGGACAAGAACGACCAGTGTATTATTCCGTTCCAAAGTCATGCAGGTTTGGGTCGACATGACGGTGGGAAAATGATGACAAAAATTTTCATTTTTGACTGAGCTGTCACTTTAAATGTACATTTGCCCCTTACAAAAAAGTGCCATGGTCTTACCTGGACATAGTAACCATGGTAATACACAAAGGTCTATTGTACACTCTTAGAGAAAAAGGCACAAAAACTCTCAGTGGGGCGGTACCTTTTCAAAAGGTTTAAATGTGTTAATTTTAGGTACAGTTTTACAAAGGTGTACCTTTTGAATAGGTAATGCCCCAGTGACAAACTTTGTATCTTTTTTCTGAGAGTGTACATAAATCATACCACAGTACCACAGTATATATATAATCTATATACCATTGTACTCCCACAGTAGGAGAGACCTCTGTCAATTTAACTTTTCAAATTTTACTCTCAGACTACTGCAATTTTTCTGTCTTTTGGTATAAAAACTGTGAATGTGCCAACAGTAATATTACCATTAATGCACTCACATAGAGAAAAAAAACATTTAATTACAGACAAAATTTGAGTTAATATACATTCTATTGATGTATAGAAAATTGCAGTGCACACTTCAACCAGTAAATCTCAAATAGCTGCTTAACTCAAAGTAATGCCATTGATTTATTTAATAAAATATTTTATAATTTTTATGGTACTGATTTTTTCATTTTATATAGTACATTGTTTTAGCTATGTTGAATAATACAATATTTGAAATATTTTTACTAAAATATACTGATTGTCTGCTAACTCAAGTACAACCTTCTATATAAAAGTAGTTCACTACATATTTTAAAGATTTTTAGTTTTCTTTTCACTCATACAGGTTTTCATAACTAAGGTTATTTTATCTCAGAGAGCAAAATTAGCATATGTTAACTTTTAACTTACATCTTCCAATAAAATAATAGTTTTTTTTTTTTAAATACGTCCCTCCTTAAACCTCAAATCGTTTTTTATTTTTCTTACAAACCAGTGCGCTTTTTTCCATGCAGAGGGAGTCTTTACTGAACATATGCTGAATAAATATCATCACTCGAACTTGTTTGTGATTGAAAATGTATGTGTTATAATTGCCTCCGGTCTTTCCTACTTTTTTTGTAAGGGGTCGACCCACACCTCAGTGTGTTGTTGTTGGTTGTTACTGATTTGTCCTTGCATTGTCCTTTTATCTTTCTTCTCTGCCAAGAATAGAAATCTTGTCCTGGTCAACTTCTCTCCACTGTCTGGCCTAAAAAAAATGTGTGGGATTGGTAACCATGTCCTCTCTGGAGAGTCATTAATTGCATTGAATTTGATTGTGAGAACCTCACATTAGTATAATTCCACTTGTGCAGGATTTACTCTAAGCTGTGGCTGCAGAATAATTGGATAGCTGTCCCTAAAGAAAGCCTACCGTACTCTCCTAAATCCAGGGGAAATTAGACTTCAGTCTAAAAGGCCCATCAAAGAGAAAGATTTAATAGACATCAATGCTAATACCATGACATAACATTTGTTTCGTTGGGACTGAATATATCTCTAATAATGATCGTTCACACCAAACATGAAGCGAAAAAGGCAAATCAAACATCTGTTCCCACCAAGAGTGAAAAAAAAAGATTTGTTCAGATAAAACTTTATATATAATACTTTCCATCTGTTTGTGTATATGTATATACTGGGTGTTACATGACTACTGTACTTTTACTAATTGACTAGTTGGCCAAAAAAGTAGTAGACTAGTCTGTTGTGTTGTACATTAAATGACTCGCTTCTTGCCATTCAGCCATCAGCCATCCAAATCCATCATGGCTAACAGCAAGTCTACACTGTAGAAACCAAATAGACTGCTTCAGTTTTAATCAGTGAAGTTGTCTACACTTCATACAGCACAGCATTTTTGTTTCAGTATAGGCATGCAATAACAAGAATATATCCCATGCAGCTAAGATGATGTGGGCAATATCTCCACTGCCAGACTCATGCTGCTTGTGTTGTGATGAACGGTGTATAAAGACACCTAACATTCGCTTATAGTTTCTGTCAGCCTCTGGACAGCATTCAGAGCAATGTGTGTGGGATTATGATGGAACATGATGCATAATTTACACAATCTGGAAGTGTTCTTCCCATATGATTTCTCCATAAGGATTTCAGAAAGTCAATCAAGAGTTCTAAGGCATTAATCAAACCAACCAGCTCTGAGATTAAATCAAAGTTGGTAATGACATTCAAGCCCAAAAAAAAAAAAAATCTTTTGATTTTTGATCTTTTGACAATGAGCTAAGCAACCCATGAAGATGTAATTAAATTAAAATATATGGTACAATTTATAATGAAATAGTCAATAGTTGTAAGTATAAAAATCTATTATTGATTAAATCATGTAGTGCAAATTTTTTTAAAATATATAAATAAACAAAGAGTGTCTTTACACCATTCGCAATGCTTGATGAGAGTGGGTGGTTGTTAATGAACTCTTTTGCCATGGACCTCATTTCCATGGTAACCATAGGTCTCTGAAGGGTAGATCCAAGGAGGATCTGTGAGTAATTGTGAGTAATATAGTTCTTCATTGAGAATGTGGATATCCAACATGAAACATTTTTCAATTTTTGTTTATTTATTTTAAATGAAGCTGGAATCACACATACTTGTTGCCTTTACAGATACATATTTCACTACTTGGAGTGTATGGTAGGTCTGGCTTGAAATGATTATTGATTATATGTTAAAAATCTGTTTCTCTATGGAGAAAATGAATGGGATTTCTACTTCTGGAACCCAACTGTTGCGTTCTATTGAACAAAAGCAGCTGAAGTCATGTGATCTGTGATTAGTTGACTAAGGATCAAAGAATCCATTAGCAGAGCTAAATAAGTAGTTGACTTGTCAGTGCAACCCTTAAATATAAATATACACACATATGGTATTTCAACATTGAACATGTCTGAACATTAGCATGTTAGTTGTTACCTAATGACATATGAAATATTTTGTTATAATTATTTTTGCTTTTTGTATTATTACTGATTAATATAAGTGCAATAGTTTTTATCAGACTGCCGTACTTAGTACAAAATGGAAATGAGAAAGTATGAATTATGACAACCACTCGTTGTCTGTGTGGCTTGTGAATCATCTGAGCTACACCTCACTTTAGTAATCTGGTTAAACTGCACCTTCAGTTATTATCTTGTTTATAAGCAACTGCAATTACGGCTGACCTCGGCGGTTGACTGGTCAAGGATGCGGTGTACAGTAGGGTAATGATAGTGATAGCACAGGGAGACGGGATGTGCTGGTTTGAAATGACAAGAACAGATGCTTCTAAGATACAAATGTGACCACTAAAGACCCTCGCTTAGACGTTAATTTGCCGAACTGGAGCACTTTCGTCCCAGTTAGATGACCCGCTACCACAGCAGAGCAGCAGAACTATGCCAGAAATACTCTAGATTGGCTTGATGAATATTTTTAGGCAAAAACATCTAATTTAGACTACAATATGTGCCTAATAGCACCAACGGGAATGATTCACTATAGGTTACACTGTGAATTTTTTTGAGTTCATATTGCTTTGTGTTCTGAAGTGTTTTGTTATATAATCTCTCTTTTAGTGGAGACGGCTTCAGTTTTAGAAATGACTTCATCCGATTTAGAGCAAACAGCCTTTGAAAACAATGATTTGTTGGAAGGTTTGTGATACACAAGCTACTAAATACTACTAATCACTACAAACTCATCAACAAATAGGAGATGCTATAATATACTAACATAGATTTTAACAAGACTTAGACAATAGAAAATAGAGAAAGAAAATAGCTCTGTAAATGCTGACAGCTGACACCCTCGAAAAGAATGAAAGATAATATTGAGGAAGTAAGATAAAATCAGAAGTGTAGATGTGTAGGTGAGCGCCCTACATAAGATGTTACAGACAGTCTGAAGAATAAAAACGAGGCAGTTTACCACACAGTTGGAGACCGGAGCTGTTTTGCCTGACACATGTGAATCTTTTCAATGCTTTAGGACCCGGAGCAGTTCAGGATGGCAACAGCGGCACGTCAACGGTCTTCACACCCTCCTGTCTACTTCTCATCATACTTCTACAACTCTTGCTCAAGTTTTGATGCCGAAGATGTTTTTCAGTGGATAAAAATCACAGTTTGTGTGACATCACTCATCCTGGAGTCGCAAATCGTGCATGGGTTACCGAAAATGCCCAAAGATGTGCATGGGGTACCCACGTACTTATTTTTAATAAAGTAATCATGCATTTCTTTTGTTTATAATAGAGTTTAATAATGTAACTCATCTTACATTGCTAATTATCGCACTGTTTTGCCCCACTGAATACAGTTTTTGAATCCATAAAATGCAAATGACAGAGGCATGTTTAATTTTAAATATTTATTTTTGTGACTATCATTTTAATTTAACTCTGTAACCCCTTAAGAATTCATATAGAATACAGTGTGATTGGGGAGTAATTATTTCAAGTCAAAGGCATGCAATAAGGAAGGGAATATGTCTCAGTCTTTTTTTTTGGATTGTTGTTATATACTTTACTGTATCATAACTGTAAAACTGATCAAAATAAGCAGCACAAAAGACACAAACATGTTTTAGCTCTGTAATATTCGCATCAGGGTTTTTTTTTGTTGTTGAGTACATCTAATCTGTATTTTACCATTTAACACACACAAAACAATGCGGTACATATCAGTATTTTTTATTTTGATATTATTTTGATGACCAGAATGGCACAGTTGGACTGATGTACAATGTAGTCAAAGTTGGAAAAAGTTGCATTTGGAGATTTGTTCTGGGTGTAATGCAAAGATATTGGATCCAATTTAAAAACCCAAAGAGCAATCTGCTAATATCTGTTGATTTGTATTTTTTATTTTTGTTACCACAGTTTTTCCAAATGGCTTTTTGTTGAATTCTGTCCAGATTTTGAGTTACACAAACCAAACTGGGCGCTTCAAATGTTCTTTATTTAAACACTCTCATCACCGTTCCTGCTAACATCTCTGTATGTATATGCATATATATAACTTGTACAAAGGGAAAATATGCACACTTGTTTTTACTAAAATTGTGAACCTGTTTAATACAATGCAACATTTTCTATTATTATTTTTTTTTATTCCCTTTTTCTGAAGCTATGTCATTTATTTCTCAAATGGTATTATGGTAGATACCAGCTCATTTCAGTAACTCATTGTGAACTCCGATGCCTAATAATATGGTGATTTCGGAAAAAGCAGATGAGACTCATTTGACACTCATTTGAAAATGTCATTGTTATCCTCTGTATTCCGGAAAAAAAAGTGAGATTTGATTAGAAGTTAAGTTTCTGAATCTTACCATCGCAGTATTAAGATGCTGTTTGACCCTTAAATCCATATTACAGTTTTGTTGCAACATTTGACAGGATGTATGTCTAATGTTTCCCCTTTTTTTTCATTTGAAGGAATAGTTCTGCCAAAAATGAAAACTGTCATAATTTATTCACCAGCATGCTTTTCCAAAGAATAAACAAAACAAAACACACATTTCTGAGAACAGAAACAAGTATTCCTTGTAGATTTCAGTTATTCTGCTAAACTATCAGTCCTCGGATGACTTGGAATGTAGTGCACAAGTCATACTGACCACTTGTATGATGTTTTCTTGTCATTCTTGTTGCTCAACAGCATCTGTCACTTAGGTAAAATAACTATTAAGACATTCGCCAGTACATCATTTGTGATTTATGAAAGAAAAAAAAATCCCACAAAATGACTTGAGTGTGAGAAAAAGAAGGCAATTTTCATTTTTGAATGAACAATCCCTTTAAATATAATGTTTTTAAAACCACATATCAGAGCTACCATTAGTCCAGTGGATTTTAAGCACAAGTTGTATGTTAATGAAAGGGAATGTGATGTATGTGCAGTGTGTTTTCTTGCCCCAAAGTTCTATTGTTTAGCATTATGGCATTACTTTTTATCTTTTTGTTTTTTTCTTTAAGATATAGGGATCACAATGAGACTAAGAACAGTTCACACATTTCATAAATAGGTAGATCTGTGAGACTAAAACTGTCACGACAGTCAGAAAGCCACATGTTTATGGCAGTACTTTAATTTAAAATCGCAAATTTAAAAAGCATCTCCTGATTAATGTCTGTGTGGAAAAGGTTTTGGATCAAGGCTGATCAAAGAGAGAGCGATCAATCAATGCACCGTATTAACAGAAACCACAAGGCTTGTCTGTTTATGGCTGTAATTCAATTCACACGTCCAACTTGGTGAGAAGAACTGACTAAAGTTTTTTTGGGGCTCCCACCACCCAACCTTTAAAAGAACCAGCCTGGAGAAGTGTATTTTGTTCCAGTGATCTCTGGTCGTTCCCTGGAGAAGTATTTTAACTCCTTGTATTGTAAAGAATTTGTTTTTCCTTTAATGGAGATGGTGTGTTCATATTTAAGACTTACAATAATAAAATGTTGTATCTAAATAGATTTGGTCTGCAGTTTTATTGTAATTCTTGAAGAAAGGATTCATAGTTATAGAAATTATATACAAAATTTAATTATATACAAATATAAAATATACATGCACAATTAACTGTCATCTCTCTGGTCTACCTAGGTGGCAATATGGTTTTATTTGTATTTGAATTCAAGATGCTTAGTTGCATGAATGTCTTGTGCCTCTTTGTACCAGAGTAGTAATTGAACCACGTAAATGATTACCTCGGTTCTAATGCTGGCGTTTCATTTGTACTTGGAAGTTGGAAATTCCAAGTTCCCAGCAACTTTTTTTTTTTTTTTTACTGGAACGCCCTCCCAAGTCAGAGTTCCGACTCCGTATCGCAACAACTCCAACTTCAGAATCTAATATGGCTGCCCAGTGCATCAACAGAAGAGAAACAGTAGTAATATATTGTTTATTAGCACTTATGTTTGTCTGTGTCTCAGTGGTGCACACAGTACTATCCATCCTCTATTTGTGGACATGATACTATGGTGTTATCTGTGCAAAATACCACTTTTTTATGTGTTTTTAATCAACTGGTATTGCTAACAATGGACGCATCCGTCTTGGTTTTCTGACTTCTCTACTGGAACACGGTCCACTTCAGTGTGACATCATTCCCAGCTCTGACATCCGATTTCCACGGTAAATGGAACGCAGTATAATTGTCATATTATTGTCATATTAAATTGTCATACACTTGAATATTTTTCAGAGTGGGTATATATATATTAGACTTTTTGTATAGACACATACTTTAGGTCTTGCTTACAATAAATAACTAAATAAAAATGCTGACCCAGTAGCAGGACATGTTATCATACTATATGGGATTAGTTGTCACAATGGCCATTAAAAAGGTAAAACATTAAACAGTTTTAAGTAACAGTAAAACAACTATTCATGTTAATAAACATATCAAGATATCAAAAAAACTTGCCAGGTTCGATAATCGCTCCGGTTACTAATGTAACGCCTGTTTACTCTGATACTGAAGCCTGATTTGTTCACGTTCGTGTAGCTGCACGAACCAATGGCACTTCAACTCACCAAAAGGGGAGGAGCCGATCTCTATATGTAAGTCGGCTCTGAGCACCATTTCATCAGAATCTTTTGACTGAAGCGACAGTCATCGATTAGTGCCTACGCAACGCTCGTTCCCTTAATTCTGTAACAAATCATATTATTTCATGCAGCACAAATCAAGCATATAAAACTTGATAGCATATGAGGTTTAGGTGCAAATTGATGGGCTGTTACAGTAAAACCACCTTGTGCCCTGCAGATGGCTGAGTGGTTAAAGGGAATAGTTCACCCAAAAATGAAATCTGTCATCATTTACTCACACTCATGTTGTTCCAAACCCATAAGAACTTCTTTCATCTTCGGATCACAAATTAAGATCTTTTTGATGAAATCCCGAGAGCTCTCAGACCCCTCCCTAGACAGCAACACACCAGAAGTGTCCCAAGGTCCATAGCAAGGACATTGGTTAAAATAGCAATGGACTTTTGACATTTCAGTTGCGTTGCTGTCTATGGGAGCTCTCAGATTCTATCAAAAATATCTAATTTGTGTTCCGAAGATGAACAAAAGGTCTTATGGTTTGGAATAATATGAGGGTGAGTATTATGACAGAATTTTCATTTTTGGGTGAACTATCCATTTAGATCCAATGACACACGTCCCTGTGGGTTGTTATCAACAGAGTTCAGCAGAATATCAGTAGAGTTCTAGTGTATTCAACCTCATAATATTGCAGTAATTTGTAGCTGAAATGTAGCTGTAATTTATTTCCTTTTAGGCATATTAATGGAGGCAGTGCAAACTGAGCAATTACATTGTAGCATGACTATATATATTATGTATATGAAGAGTTTATTTGCAAAAACAAATAACTCTTAAAACAGATACATTTTCAAAAATCATTTTTTTATTATGTTATCATGTTTTGTGTGTTAGTTATAATGTGTTAGTTAGCTGTTTTTTTTAGTTATTTTTTAGTTTAATCAAAATAACCCAACTGCGATTTGATTGAGATTAATTGGAATGCACAAAAAACATGATTTTTGAAAATTGTTAAAAACTGAGTTATCTGTTTTTGCAAATGAACTCTTCATATATAGAAAAATGTAAACATCTTCATGCATGGGATTGCAATTCTCTTAATAAAACAAACAGGTTATGTAATTTCTAATCTAATCTGTACTCATAAAGTATCCACAATTTGACCTGATCATGTGACTTGCCCAGAGGTTTGTATCTTGGATGATGAATTGATTCTGTCGGCAACTGCACCAATGGTTTGAATTTGGGTGAAATATAAAGAAACAGGTAATAGTATGAGTATTATGGTACTAGTATACTATTTCAACTTCAGAGTATCATTTGCGCTAGTGATTGACATTTGCATCTGTAAAAGAATCATTCTGGTTCACTCACATGAACTGACTCTGAAGCCCTCCGTTTTTAGACGCAAGACTTGCTTTCCCGTGTTAAAGACTGAGTAATGACCAATAAAATTCTAGTGTGGGCTGTTGGTTCGACATATTGAAGACCACTGAACGAGTCGGTGCTGAATAGACTCGGATCGGCTATAAATTAGTTTTTTTTAATTTTTTTTTATTTTAAGTTTTTATTTTTTTATTTAAACAATCAAACATTGGCCAGTACAATTATCAAAATTCATAAAGACAGATAAAGACAAAAACAGAAAAACAACAGAATACACACAGATTTGTTGCCAGGGTAACAACCACAAAAAACAAGGTAATAGAATTACATCTTAAGAAGGCAAAAAGGAGGAATATAAAGATACTGTTTTCATAGCTTTCAAATTAATATAACTTTGGATAGTTTCCACATACTTATCCAAGTCCACTTTAAATAAGCAGAAGAGAGGTTTAGAGCCAGTAAACCTTTGTTTATGAATGTGAAATTTAGCAAACAGGAAACATAAATTAATTATGTAATATTTCCAGCGTTCTCTTTTGAATCATCAAACAATCCAAAGAAAGCATCATTAAAACAAAAAGAGAAGCCACTTACAAAAGATTGAATAAACACTAAAAAGTCTGACCAAAATGTTTCTGTTTAGGAGCATTGCCAAAACAGATGAATGAAGTCTTCTTCAGAAGAATGACAAAAACTGCAATTCACTTCAATGTCTGACTTATATTTCCTAAGAAATACTTTAGTTGGGTAACGTTTGTGAATCAACTTAAATGTTATTTTTTTACTTTATTGGTAAGCAGATATCTGGCAAGGTCAAGGTCCATACTTTCTCCCAAGGTATATTCTCCACAATGCTATTCCAATAAGGTATTATGTAAGGGATAGTTGTTATCTCTCCCTGAAAAAGAGCTCTAATTTTATAGTTATTTTTTTGTTGATCTGTAGAAAAGCAAACACTTCCGATCATTGTGTCAGTTAAATTCAGAGTGTAAGTGCATGGCCATGGAAGTGTAGTACCTTGCAACAGAAAAGACACAGCAGAGGGAATGGCATTGAAAACAACAGCATATTCATCAGCAGATACAGAGTATTATATTTCAATAAAAAAATCTAAGTGGTTATAAAGCCTGTCTTGTGAATTAAAAAGCTGTCCAACTAAAAGAAGGTTGTTTTTGAACCAGTTGTCAAAGAAAAGAGATTTATTCTTGTAAAGAATATCCTTATTGTTCCATAAATAATATCCGTGCGGAGAAAAGTTGTGCTTGTAAATTAAGGACCAGGCCAAGAGCATCTGCTTATGAAAATTAGAAAGTTTGATAGGGATTTTTAAAACATAATTACAAAGTAATAGGAAATTCAGGCCACCAACTTTAGAAAAAATATCATTTGGGATAAAATTCCAAAGTGAGGAAAGATTTTTAAGGAAATTCTTAAGCCAATTAATTTTAAAAGTATTAAGGCAGTAAAATCTACAAAATCCAGTCGCCCCTTTTTTGTTGGGTTCATTATTACAGATTTCCTAATACAGTGAATTTTATTTTTCCAAACAAAATTGTTTAACATGCTATCAACTTTTTTTAATGTTCCTTTATCAACCTCCAAGGAAAGAGCAGCATAAGTCAGTCGAGACGATCCTTCGGCTTTAGAGAGTACAATTCTTCCTCTTATTGATAAATCTCTCTGCAGCCACAAGTTAAGTTTTCTTTGGGTTTTCACTATTAGAGGGTCAAAATTTAGATTACATCTTGCTTTTTGGTCTTTATTAATTAAAATTCCTAAGTATGTAACTTCATCTTTCACAGGAATGTTACATATAGAAGGAAGATCACAGCGTTTGATTGACATTAACTCACATTTGTTGATATTCAGGCACAGACCTGAAGCTCTGGAAAAGGACTCAATCAAACTCAAAGCTAAAGGAACTTGGGAGGCGTCATTCAGAAATAAAGTAGTGTCGTCAGCTAGCTGGCTAATAATAATTTGTCTATCATCAATTGTGATACCTTGCAAATTATTAGTGGAAATATGCAGAGCTAAGAACTGAGAGGCAAGTAAGAATAGATATGGAGATATAGGACAGCCTTGTCTTAGTCCACGTGACAAATCGAATCTTGGTGAGGTTCCGAATTTTAACTTAACACTATTATTATTTCTGTATAAGGTCCTGATGGCTTTACAGAAATAATCTCCAAACCCAAATTTGTCAAGAACTTGAAATATGAACTTGTGCTCAAGCGAATCAAAGGCTTTGTAGAAGTCTAGGAAAAGCAGGAAACCGTCATTAGGAACGAGATCCTCGTAATCTAGAAGATCTAAGACTAATCTTATATTATTCGTAATGTGACGTTTCTCCATAAAACCTGATTGTGATTCATCAATAATAGAGTTAAGGACATCTTTCATTCTTCTTGCTAAAACTAAAGCTAATATTTTGTAATCATTATTTAAGAGGGTGATTGGCCTCCAGTTTTCTAGACACTCTCTATCTTTGCTGGGTTTGGGTATCAGGGTGATGACTCCTTGTGTCATGGTTGGTGGAAGTGCTTCCAACTCAAGGCTTTCTTCGAACACTTTTAATAAGAAAGGAGATACATTTTTGTCAAACATCTTATACAGCTCAGCGGTTAGACCATCACTGCCTGGACATTTTATTATTTTTTAATTGCCTGTAGAATTTCTGATTGATATGTATCGCCGTCACAAGCTTCTTTATCTTAAATAACTTTTTTTGGATTGACAGAGTCAAAAAAACGATTTGGCTGAATTATCACAATATCTTGATGTATATAAGTTATTATAGAATTTGGAACAATAAGCAGCTATTTATTTAGGATTATCAAGAACTCTATCATTTGTTCTGAGATGATCAATAGAAACATTCATAGCATTGGATCTTTCCAACCTAAAGAAATAGGCTGAGTTCTGTTCTCCTTCTTCCAGCCATTTTTTCCTGGATCTAACATAGGCTCCCTTAGCTTTGGATCTGTACAACTCATCTAATGTATTCTGTAGTTTAGAGTATTCAGAGTTTTGAGTCTCTGTCAATGGTTCCCTAAATGATAAAGCAGAAAGCTGTGAAAGAACTTCATCTTCAATTAATCTATTTTGTTTTGTTATATTACTTCCAAATTTTCTTAAGAATTTCCCCAATTCATATTTTAGAAGCTCCCAATTCCGTCCATAAGCTTGTTCCGATTCAGCCCTTTCCCAGTAAGTTTGGATTAATTCATCAATCTGCTGTTTGACCTTTTCATATTTAAGAAGAGAACTGTTTAGTTTCCAAAGAGACGCTTTAGAAGTATTAATTGTAGTATTTTGTGATAAATTAATTGAAATAGAAATGGCATTATGGTCAGTCAGTGGACTGTTGCTAACAAACAATAATCGATTCTGGATTTCCTTGAACGGTCTTTGTTACACCAAGCGTACTGTATTACATCCGGGTACATTTCCATCCATATGTTAACTAAATCAAATTTATCCATAAACGCTATAAGATTAGAGTTTGAAGAAGCTGCTTTTCTTGGAGGGTGTCGATCTAGCATGTCATTCATTACTATGTTAAAGTCACCACCTAAAATCAGAAAGGCAGTAGGATATTTCCCTAAAGCAGATGAAAGTTTTTGATCTAGCATGTTAAAGAGAGTGCAGTTTCCCGCAACAGAGTTGTATCCATAGATGTTGACAATAATTACTATAAATTGGTTAAACACAACTACTATTAGCAGGAAGTGACCTGAAGGATCAATACTGGTTTCCAGAATACGACCATTAAAATTATACTTCATAATCCCTACTCCAGCAGAATATTCTGACCCGCGTGACAGCCATATTTCATTGCCCCACTGTGACCTCCAAAATTTGGTGTCTTTAGCTGTAGAGTGACTTTCCTGGAAAAAACAGAAATCTACTTTGTGCCTCTTAGAAAACAAAAATAAAGCCTTCCTTTTAACATTGTTTTTCAAACCCCTGGCATTTAAAGAAAACAAAGACAAAGACATAAAAATGAAAGAAGAATATAATACCTAAAGAACTAGGTATAGAACAAGATATCAATTAGAACAGAAGAAACTTCACTACAATAAGACAAAAAAAAAAGCGATAATTCGCTTGACTCTGCAACAAAGGAATTATAATAAGTATAAGGGATTGAGCAAAAGGTCTGTTTATTTGTTTTTCTTTTCCCTTAATGCAGTTTTCTCCTTTCGTTCTTTCAGGTCATAATGAATTTTTTAGGGACCTTCCTTCAAAAGGGGTCCTCAGTCTCCCTCGACACACCGGATGTTTTCAATTTTCAAAAGTAATAGTCCATTATGTCATGAAAATTTTCCTAAACGCTAACTCCAAAAATAAAATTGAAGAATTGAGTTGAAAGAATCCAGCCGTGAAATAAGCTTTTATTTAAATACGGTAATCTCTAATTCTAGCTCCAGATTCCAATTCGCTGAATACCTACCAGTACTGTCCATTCCTATCTGAAAGAAAACAAACCCCCGGAGCCGTTCGTGCTTAGCCGTGGTATCAAGAAGTGTCATCCGCCACTGAGACTTCGATGGCATCCATTCCAGCCTAAGGTGGCAACACCACCTCCTTAAACAATGTGTGACGTTCTGTAAGGCAATATCAGGCAGACTAGGTCCATTCAGTGAGAAGTAGATGTTCAACTAAATTTAGAAACTGTTTTTTGACCAATCATCCTTTTTTTCAGTTAAGCAGCAGAAAAGATGGAATTTATCTGTTAATTAGAGAGTGTACAACATTTAGTGTTTTTAAAACTAAGCTTAAAGTATGGCTTAAGGAAAATCAATATGTGATTTTCATTGGCTTTTTTTTAATGGAGTATGATGTGATGTTTTGTCTTGGTTAATTGTTTGTTTTGTGACTGCATTTGTAATTTTTGATAACAACTCCTACCCGGGACTGCAGATGCCAAATGACTTAATAGCTAAGTCCTGGCAACCCACTGTTTGTTGTTTCGTTTGTCCCTGTACACATAAAATGAACAACTAAAAAAAAAAAAGCCCTGACGCAATGAAAAATTAACAAATCATCAAATAAAATACCATTACACATGCAGTAAGAGTCATCTTTATTCCTTTAAACCACCAGTACAACAAACAAAGATAAAGGTTATTTATAGTTTTTTTTATTATTTATTTACATCATTAAACATAACGTATATGGACTCAAAAGAAAGCCCAAACATACCTGTAAAGACACACGAGGTAAAATATAAAGGTCAAATATGGCGCGTCCAAATTAAGCTAATCGAAGCATACAATTAAATGACAAACACATTGCTGTTAATTAATGTACATACACCCCCCGCAAAAGAGATGCAAACATGACTTTAATGATTAAATCGGTTTACAAAAGCACCCAACATTTATTAGATTAAAACTTAGATTAAATAAAAGATCTATTTCGTGCTGTGCTATCCTAGACTCAGCTGTTTGCGATCACGCTCGCGCTGATTGGGACTGCATCTGTTCCCTCTTCACGCAGATTTTCCTCTCTATTTCTCTCTGCTTGTTACGAGGTCTTTTGCCAGATTATTGTGTTTCGATGTCAGTTTCTTGGCTATTCTCAGTTGTGCGATCTAGTCGAGTTCAGTCCTGTATTATCAAGTCGTGTCCTGTCGTGTGACTTACCTGGATTTCTGCCCAGTCTCCCAGTTACCTGCTGCCAGCTGTTTGCTCTCCTCCGGTCTGTACAGCCTGAGAGGTAGTCGGTCCTCGCCCTGCAGCCCGGGGGTGACGCCCCGTAATCTCAAATCACAGTCACCCCTTTAATTGTTCCCGTTTCTTCTTGTTGTTAGGGGTTTTCACACATGGCCTGTTTTGTTTTTTCGGAACCTGGCACGTCTTTCTCCTTAGCTCGGTTCGTTTTGGGCATATGTGAACACGGCAATCGCACTCGGTTCCGCGCCAAAACAATCGGTCCGAGAACGCCTGAATGAGGTGGTCTTTGCTCGATTGAAAACGAACTCTGGAGCGGTTCGGTTGTAGTGAGAAAGCAATCCGATCCAACGGACCAACGAACCAGGCTATATCACAATGTATAATGGGTGATTACGTAAGTTCCGTGAAAAGCATTTGTTTTGTTGTTTTGCTAATACTTCAAAATAAACCATGTGAATGTCTGTTGGTGAGCACGTCTTTGTCATTCAAAAATCAAAGCGCTGTTTTTTTTATTTTATAATGCCGTCTTATTTGCTCTTCTTTGTAGTAGGTGCATTTAAAAAACGTTTTTCCCAATCAATCCTGGACTCCTGCTCAAAAAGATAAATTAATATAAGGACAGCTACAAAAACCCAACAATAGCCCCGCAAAGCTATATTTTCCATTCTGACAGATGACAGCCGTGGGACAGCTCAGTTGAATCCCGGAAAAATAAACCGTGAACTTTTGACCAATGTATAGAACGTTTTTTTACTCGCGCGTGACTTTTATTTAACACATGTGGTCCGTTTAGAAACTTGCTGTGTGGAAGCGAAACCGCCACCAGATAAAAGCAACAGTGATCATTTGAATCCCTGTTTCGGACACAAAGCAATCGCTCTACCGGTGTGAAGCACCCTTAAAAGTCCAGTTCTGCGACCGCCGAAAATACCGGCCATTGACGCAGACTGCCAAGTTTTGTTTTTGTTGGACAAAAAATCTCTGTTGATTTTTGCCTTTGCTTCTGGTTCCCTTTTTATCGTGAATAAAAACAGAGCGTTCTTGCAGAGAGGCTCAAAATAGCAAAATAGAAAAATAGCCTATTACTCTAAACTATGATGCTTTTTTGAGTTACATCAACACTAACATTTTATAAGTGAACCGCAGAACCTTATAAATAATAAAAAAATGCCTTTAATGACAAGTTACAGTAATTTTTCACAGGTGTGGTTTATACAGAAAACTTACTTGTATTTTTTTTATAGTTTTTTTTTTCAGTTTTTCTTAAATACAGGACAATGTAAAATATAACAATACAACTGTTAGATTATAAAACTGTCACTGACCTGGCAGCAACCAGCTTGCCAAACAAAAAACCAATAAAATTAAGGAATCCTCCTTATTTAAATAAGCTTGTTTAAACCTGTGTTTTTTTACAGGGATCCCTAATTATAACAATCAACCCTTTCAAATACTATAAAAATAAAATGTGCAGGACAGTATACTGTAGACTTAAATATTAAGATGAGCAGGAATGTACACGAGAATAATGTGCTAACAGGTTGTACAGGGTAGTTACATAGCAGCAATATAGAGTTAAAGTAAATAAATAAAATATTAGAGAAATTGCTGTGTGCAAGTGGCAATGTCAGTATATTAAGTGTCTTACTGATAATTAAGTGAAGTCATGTTGGTGTTAAGAGACTGAGTTTTGAGTTTAGGAGCCTGATGGCCTGGGGGAAAAAGCTCCTCCTAAGTCTCTCGGCTTTTGCCATCAGGCTACGGAAGAGCTTACCAGCTCTTGCAAAGAGAAAAGACCCCGTTATCCCTTAGGTTTTTTCGTTGGGTCTATTTATCGACAAAATACAGTGTGAAAAAAAAAAAAGAATACAAGTCTTCCGATGCTATGGTTAAGTCACCTTTTCTTGAGTTGTTTGACACTGCTACACCTTTTCTTGGTTTGGCATAAGTGGTATTGATTGCCATAAATACAGTAAATTGTTGAACATTGCCCCATCTTTACAAAAAAGAGGCCAAAATCTAGGTCACAGTGTAAAGGCATTACGAAATGCAAAGTGAATAGTGACAATCTTACCTGTTAAATTTCTCTGTTTTTTTCAATATTTAATGTCACAAACTAACATAGTAGTGTTTTCACTTCATTTTGTTTAGCTTTAGATGCAAGCCTTGTCGCTTTGCAAAGTTTATTCATTCTAACACTTTTTTGCCCATGATATGCATAAAAGCCCAAACTCCTAATAATTTACCTTGCGCAAAAATGCAACAGGAAATGTTTCCTCCTTTTTTAAATAAATGTCTATTTGGTCTTCACATTGTATGCTACTTCACACGGCAGCAAATGTTGCCCAAATCCGATTTTTTTATGCTCACTACTTGACCTTCTGATCGGTTTTGTCTGACATTTGTGAACAGCACAACCCGCAGGACGCTCATCTCTTTTCAATTCCGATTTTTGCCACTTCCAGTATGTTGTTACAAGTCCCCGATACATTGTCAGAACGTTTTGCATCGACACAGTGGGTGAGAAGTCATGTTCGGATTTTCATGCGCTTTTACATCACTCCTAGATCGACAGTCCCGTCATAATTCCGTGCTGACGGAGACACTTCAAATTATTTTTACATACCCAAAGCTGGTTATCTAAAAGGTACATGAGTGGTAATGTTTCCAGAACATGGTTTCCGAAGAGTTGTTTTTGAAGCTCAAAAGTGGGCGGAAGTGGCCGTAGCCATCTTGGCATCGCTTCACTCCCTGATAACCGAAGATGGGGTCAAAGAGGCGGGAGTCGGGTTTGGTGTAAACCACGCCCACCTAGCCCAACGTTGGTGACAGGAAACGCGGCATCCACCCTGTCCACGCAAGTGCCCACACGCCCTTAATTATGAGAACTTTAAGCTTCTATAATCCTTCTACACGTAATGTCGCCAGATTTTATAGACAAGTCCACCCCCCTCACAGTGTCCAATGAAGGGCAAAATTGCGTCTATAGACCAAAATCATTTTTTTTGGCACAGGCCGTAAACAATGTTTTTAGTTTTTTTTCTGCTGTAAAGTTGTTGCATTTTAACATGGGTAGTCTATGGGATTGTCTCCCTTTTGCAGCCAGCCTCTAGTGGTCAGTTGACGAATTACAGTTTAAGTCATTTCCGTGTTGGCTTCAGGAGAGAGAGCTGGAGGTTGCCATCCGTTCAGAAACTCATAAATTACAGTGACAACTCTATACACAAACAAAAAATGAGGGCTCGTATCATAAAAGCTTCAAAACTCTGCTGTCTTTTGTCACATCCTTGTCTTTATTTTTTCATATTGCCTGCACATAATTCCGCCGGATTCAGCAGCAGATTACACTACAAATAAACACATAATCGCTTACTTTATGTCCTCCATGTCTACTTCCGTATGACAGCGCGCTGCGCAAGTGTTGCCAAATCCCTGTTCGTATTGTTCTTTTGCGCATGTGGGTCAGTTCAGAACCATGATCTATTCACACTGGTAAAAACTGATTATTGGGTCCACATTTTTAAAACGACAATGTGACAGCTACACAAAAAAATCGATCTGAATAAAAAAAAAAATTCTGAATTGAGCACTAAGGCTCGCAGTGGGTGAACGTAGCTTAAGTTTAAAATTCTGGGCAGAAATTGTCCGTCACTTCTATTGTAAATGCCACACCGTATCCTTGATTTTCTTTGAAGGGAGAAAATGATTATTTAATATAAATGTTTTGGTTAATCAATGTTATGCTTTGAAATATTTTAATAAAGTTTGAAATAATTGAAAATATTGAACCCAGAAAAAGAATACTTTCCCATATCTCAGCTGAATATGAAGGAAAAAACGGTTTGAAAATAGTAATTTTTTTTGCAAATCAGAAAAAGTTGGTGCTGGTATATAACCTCAATGTCGATGCCGGTTAAATGGCTAATGATCATAAAGTATTGAACCTTTAACGTACTTGGGTTATCAGCACATTCGATCCAAAATGGACTAGAAAACAATCATTTGCTGGGTGTTACCTTGGCAAGCAGGAACAGGGGCATCCCAGGCATGGCAGCCAAAGGGGGTCTTCTTGCAAACGGCAGTGCTCTTCCCAACAAGCCGGTATCCACGGTCACAGGCCCAGCGTACCAGGCTGTTTAGGTGTCCTCCGGTCTGGCTGCTTATGGATCCATGGAGGGGAGAGTCCGGGGTGCTGCAGTACAGAGCTGTTCAGACAGACAGATAGAAACCAGACCACATCAGTTCCTTAATCACCACCCAGAGTAGAGCCCTGTGACACGGGCCTCATTCAGGCACATAGAAGTTCTGCTTATAAATACTTTCTGAAGGCACTTAGAAAAGATTTCTAAGATTTCTATTTCTGCTTTAATAACATGCCGTAAAACTCCTATGTGCCTTATTCAACATGCCCCAGCCTGGTGTTTTGGAGACAGGCTGCAGATGAATATTTTAGCATTTGTGAAAAGGTCACATTATCTAGTTTATTACTATTTTCGCCCACTGAAATTGAGCAATGCAATTTATATTACAGAAGATAATTCTGGAAAGAAAGAATTCTTTTTAAACTCCTGCAAAATTCTTCTTGTTCTTTTAACTTTTAAAAGACACAGTTTAAGAAATTTGCATGAATTTAATTGCATCTGCCAAAATTATGACCTTTCCTCAAAACTGACTTAAAATGTTTCAGTCACTTATGCAATTTAACCAGCTGTTCCACAGTGATGTTACAAAAGATCATACAAAAGATGAGACAAAAGATACACCTGAACTACAAGAGATGTTACTATTATTAACATCTTTTGTCTTAATTATAAAACAGCAGACTGTATCTATGTTTCATATGAAAAGTCATTTTGCTACATTTGTTTAAAAACAAATGGTTTGATTTGTTATCTAATGTAATGGCATCCACAGAGTGTGGCATAAGTGTATAAATGCTTTTTGGAGTCACTGTATAAAAATGTAAAATAATATGCCCATATTTATCAATACTTATGCAGTAAACAAATGCATTTGTACAGTAATTTAAAAAATGCATCTAAAATCTGAAAAACGAGGACCTTTCAAAAAACAACACAACCACACATATTTTAATGGTTTAATAATTTAAACTCATTTTTGAAAAATACTTTGCTGAGTATTATGTCTGTTGTTTTAAGCTCAGTCTCACATAAGCATGCCATGCATAAACAGTGCATTCAGAATGTATAAAAGTATTTCTTTTGCTATTATATGGCAAGTCAAATGAATTGATTTTAGGATTATTTATTCTCCAAAACTATCTAAAATAAAATGAAAAAGATTGATGGAAATAAAAGGTGGACCCAAATTAATGCAATTTATCAGGAAGATAAAATAAATTATAATAAAATAAATCATTGCTATAATAAAAATATGTGACCCTGGCTGTGAAAACCCAGCTAAAGTCTTTTTTTTTTGTGATTTACTGTTTTCTACATAAAATCACCCTTCATAAGGTAAAGAACATTCTATGAAAATTGTAACCTAGATATATTTAATATTGACTGAGTAAGGCCATGTCAAAGATTGAAATCATAGTGAAATTAATGGTTGAAATCAAACTTTGATGCTTGTTACCTCATAATTAGATTTTGAGACTTTAGCTTAGATTTCACAGAGAGGGTCACATATTTGCTATAAAGAAAAGATTGATGGACCCAGATGAATGAATATCTACTTCAGTTAGAGATGCATTTTGGGCTAAGACAATTCAGCAGGACAAATGAACCAAAGATTGTGGCAAATACTGCAAAATAAGGTCTTGAACAGAAAGTGAGAACTCTGGAATGTCCTTACTGGAGTGTGGATTACTCTGCAAAAACTACATGATACATGTATTGAATGGTTAGAACAGAGATAAAAATATTGTGTTTTAAAATATGTTTTACAATCTGATGGTGTAAGGGATCAGAATGTGAGAAGATTCAAGGGGGTGAATACTTTCTGAAGGCACAGTAGTCACACATTCGGCTTGAAACCAAACATAAGCACATCAATAACCATGTCAATCAAACTCGGTGAGAGACCTTGACAGCAACAGAGAGCTCCACAGACACAGAAAGAAGCTTTCATAACGTTAGACTTGGCTCTACCCAAGTTTCATAGCAGACTGTGAGTGAATTCAAACTGATTCTCAGCCTTTGAACAGAAACAAAGTATTAACATGTTGATGTGGAAATTTTCATATCCTAACGACGGAAATGAACAAGCCATTCATCATTGATTTCACAAGCCGAAAACAACTGACAGGAGGCTAAAGCCTGAAAAACACTTCGAACGTGGGATGTCAGTTTGCATTTAATCTCAGTTCAAAGATACTCCTTACATGACTTTCTTCTGCACCAATCACAGAAGTGTGAAGAGGATGTAGGTACGAGGCCTATTTATATCTCAAACTGGCAGGATAGAGGAAGTGTAAGCATCTGACCTCCATTCGCACGGGCATCTCATTCGGTTAAATTCACCTCAGGCTTGAGTTGAACGGAAGTTCAGCCAGGATGTGCGGCCCTAACAACAGTTAAATATAAGTTCAGAACGTCCAACAGTGATGGAAAACAAAAGTGAGGTAAGCAGTGCTGGCACCCTCCAGCAGAAATGGCCTTCCTGAAAGGAATCAAGCCCTTTTGATGGAAAGTCAGTGAAAATATGTTGCTCACTGCAAAGAGCAAGAGCAAGAGCAAGTGAAGAAAAGCTATTGACTCGTGAGGTAGGGTGGATTTTATAACACTCCAAAGCACTTAGAAACTAAAATCGACACATGCAGTGTTGATATGAGAATAAATTTCAGCACCTGCCACTGCAGCAATGTGATATGCACATTACCACTCAATAAAGTACACAATAAAGTCTTTATTTGCCATATGACCATGTGAATTAATAGAGTTATAGGAACAGTCCCCTGGAGCAACCCGAGGTTAAGTGCACAATGGTCATAGCTCAAGGATTGCCCCGGGATCGCCCCTTGCTCAGGTTTGAACCTTTTGTTTACCAGCAGAGATTATAGAATGAATAATGATATTATATAGTGAAGGTCTCAGCATTTCATTTCTTGAAAATTGCACATACACCAACAAAAACAAGGACAGATAATAAAAATTACAAATAACAACAATAATTTGGATTTTTCATCAGCAACATTTTACATTACAATTTATATAGAGCAGTGTCTAAAATTCTGAGACCATATTTAAAATCTAGGATTCAAAATATAATTTAAATCTGGGATAAAAACATTTTTTTTTAAAATAAGCAATGCTATAATACAATAATACAAATTAAAATAAAAAAATAACATTGATTTTTCATCATCAAGATTTTACACTGCATCTTATAAACAGTGGTGTCTAAAATAATGATCAAATGTGATAAAAAGAAGATAAAATAATGGTCAAATGTTCTTGTTTTCTTTGAAGCACGGGATGCTCTTTGAATCATTCTCAAATCATCCTGAATTACATGATCATGAGGTTTCACAAACTTTATTACACAGACTTAAGAGTTGGTTATGGCCATAAGAATAGTGCATTTCCCATGTCCGTAAAAAGTCTTTTTCGTGGAAAAACCACAGAGACACTAGAGAAACTATCCGCTTTAAGTGACCACAGAAACCCATAAACTGTAGATTTGTCTGTCCCTATTCAGTCTGCTCTACTACATTTGAGCACACACACTCAAGCTTGAGGAAATGAAAGGAGAGGGTTGGGGTAAAAAACAAAGTGCAATAGTGTACTGGAGTCCCTCGGGTATTTGGTTGACCCATCCACAAACCATCCAAGAGTGGTAGAAATTTCACTTAACCAAGGTGGCATTTATTGGGCCATGGGTCTCTGGCCCCTTTCTTGTGCTGTCAGTTATGATTTTTCCGAGGGAAACTTAAAAAGTGCACGACTAACACTGCAAAGGACATTTGGTCAACCATAAGTGAGCTAAAAGTAAGGTAGTGTGTAAGTCACTCTCTGGGACAAATAAGGACAAATAATAAAGACTCCCAGTCAAAAGTAACTAATAGAAAAAAACATTTTTACACAGAATGTTATCAGCACGTTACACGTCCATCTATGTTCTCACAAAATATACACGAAAAATATACATGCGCATGCCAATCCACACTCATACGATTACGGGAAGACATGGTAGGTGGACACATAACATGCAATAACCCTTTTTACCCATCAATATGCAGATTTTCGGTTAAATAATAAAAGTTATAGAAGAAATGCAGGGGTCAAGAAAATAATGGACACTTTTGATTGATTTGTTTTTTTTTTTTGTGCATTTTTGATGTTATGATTAATTGTGATCGATTTTTAAATTGTCTGCAGTTTTAAATATGGGATGCATCATTGACAATTTCGGTCAATCCCCAATAAGGGTCTACAATTGAGGAGTATTTTATGTTATGGGACTGATGACAGTAAGGGCTAATGTAACAACTCACATTTTGTCCAAAATAAATTTAAAAATTAATACTAAAAACTACAACAATCATTTAAAAAAGAATTAGCCATCACAACATGAATAAACACAGTTGAAAACATGGAGATTCATTTGGAGATTGCTAAAGTTATAACATTACAAATTTTTAATTAAGAGTAAAGTCGTCCCACTCAGGGCATACTACCCCCAAATTACTTATTCAAATACCAAAGAAAACACCTTCCTTCGGCTCAAAAGTCTACTGTACATGCTTCATGTCATTTCAAGACCCAGAGACAGAAAACGTTTGCAAAGCAAGCCAATAAAGAATTAAATGGATTACATACTTGGATACTCACCGGACCCATAGCGGATGTGGATGCGGAACCCCTTCTTATGGTGACGTGGTCAGTGGCCCCAGCGCAGAAGAGAGAGTGGTGGCAGTTGGTGAGTGATGTTGCAGGCGGCGCGGGGGGATGTCACCACTCAAATGTAGCCAGTGTTTGGGGGACTAGAATTGGGTCCTTTAAAAGAAAATAAAAGAAGAGAAAGGACAATTTGCAGGAGGACGGTTACACCCAAAAGTACACCGGTTTCAAAAAAAGATGAAAACTCATAAAGGAGTCTACTGCTTAGGGGAAAACACAATTTGGACTAAGGGGCTTTTGGGAATTACTTTTGAAAAAATATACTCAAAACTGGGCAAAGCAGAAAGGTAGGATACTAAACCACAGGCCTGGCTACAATGGTGACTACCCTGTGAAAGATAACACCTCTTATAGGACTATTCAATTCAAGAATTCACTTTTTCATAGTTGTATTAAAAAAAAAACAAAAACAAAAAAAAAAACTCATTGTATCCACTGTGTGGATTCGTTTGTGAACCAGAGTCGGAATATGTTGCAGAAATCTTCTATAAAATTGAAAAAACACCTTTTACAATAACAGCCTAGTTTAAGTGGAGAAAAAAGTCTACCATCAAAGACTTCCAGAATGTCGTATTCCTTCTCAGTCTGGAAAAACTCAAAATACAGGGTGATATTGTAGCCCTTCTCCACATTGATGCTCCAAGAACACATCTGTAGGTTGGGGTAACTGTCTGGATACCCAGGGCTCAAAATCACCCCAGATGAGTCAAATCGGACATCATGAGCAGGACATTGCACTGTGGGGGGAAAAGACCCATTTTTATTAGTTATTGATTTTGTACAAAGCAGATAATTACAGGGTTTGTGTATCAATAAGATGGGCATACTTTATGTGGTACTAAGTCTTCATATTTCATATGTTACTCAACAAAGTTACTCTGTTCAGTTCAGCTGGACTAAACTAAAAAACAGCGGAACTAATTTAAACTGAACTCAGTTCATAGAAATTAAACTAGAATAGACAAAACCCTTGACTTAACAAGCCTAAACTTGACTAGGCTAGACTAAATTAACCTAACCAAATTTGACAAAACTAAGCTGAAAACAGATCTAGATAAGACAAAACTCCACTCGACTCAACAAACCTCAACTCCACTAGACTACATTAGCCATACCAAACTATTCTAAACTTAATAAACAACAAAAGTGTACATTTGACTCAACAAATCTAGACCTGACAAAACTAAACTAACTCATCTAAATTTAACTGATATCAACTCAGTAAAACCAGATAAGCCAACACTCCACTCAACAAACCTAAACTCGACTAGATTAGACTAAATTAAGATAACCAAACTAAATAAAACTAGACTAAACACAAGACTACATTTGACCCAGTCCTAGACAAGACTAGGACAGCTCAGAGAAATTAAACTAAACTAAAGAGGACTACACTTGACTCAACAAAATTAAATTAATTAACCAAACCAAATTCAACAAAATTAAACAAAATTAAGCTCAAATCCAAGACTAAAATTGTAGAAAAATAAACCAACTGAACTGCTTCAGTTCCATAGTTAATTAAATCAGGTCTGGTATCTATTGATCACAAAAATTCCGAAGTTTTAAAACAGCAAATCATCTACCCGGGACCATATTTCTTTAGAAACTGAAGATGGTGGCCATCGTCTGTCATCTTGGAAAAAAAAAGAAGTCACAATTTTTCATCAAGTCAGCCTGAAATGTTACATACTCTGCAAAACACTTCATGAGCTCTCCTGCTCCATGGCTCACTTTGTTTATCCCGCTCCAAAACTGCTTTAATGTGCATGACAAATGATTGAACTACCGTTTCCAGGCACTTTCCTGAATCTAAGCACAGAACAAATTCTAACAAAGTGAGTGCTCTCTCGTGGGGATGCAGGGAGAAGGATGGAGCCATGAAAGATTAATGGCAGCAGCTGTTTGAGCCACTAAACTCCAAGAGCCGCATCTCTCATCAACAGCGAATGTGAGGGAAGGAGCAGTGACAGGGAATGACTGAGCTCTTCATGGGCTATCAGCAATACCGCCTCTGATCACATTTTACCCTCCATTACATGTATGATGCTCGTTTGAGTGATTTGAGCTTATAGTCTAGCCATCCCAATATCCTGCCATTTACTTGTGGACAGAGGTTGGACGTTTCCATGGAAACACGCTCTAACACGTTGATACCTTTAACCCCAGTTCTGCGCTGGTTCCGCTGTCTAAAAGAGGATGCATTTTTCAGGGCACATCATCATGGTAAAATGGGAAGCTGGTGGGTCTGTGTCATTCCAAGGGGCTTTGTTCTTGAAAAGCATGCCCACCTTGGCAGGAAGGAGGGGTGGTCCGTCCTTCTGTAGCCTTTCTCCCAGCTGCATTGTCAAAATCTAGTCCCACAAGGGGTGAATCCGGCGGTTGACAGCCGATAGCGGATCATTATCACCGGAGATGCAAAGAAGAACGGAAGAGTAGGTAATGAGAAGCTCCGTTTTACCTTTAGGGTGGGACAGCGAACCTCCTTGGTTTTAATGGAGATAGATGCCACAGATATAGGCGTGATGTATATATTTTAATGTTAAACTTGAAGAGGTTGATAAGTGAGCTGGTAAAAACAGCAGGCGTTTGCAGCTGTTCTAAAAAATTGCTGGTAATTGGCTTGCATTGACCAACCACCGCCACAGTTCGCTATCTAAAAATAATAACCGTAAGCACATGGGGAAAACATTTACAAAAAGTATGACGCATGAAGCGTTCCTAGGCGGAGAGGCATTCTATGGGACACTGCCAGTGTCTAGGCAACAGGAAAAGTGAATCTCGTTTACAGTATGCCTAATTCCTATAGCACCAGAAAAGCCAGGTGAATTCAATTCGGCCCAAACAACCTGTGGGGTGAAAACAAACCCGATTCCTCATGAAAGTGCGTTATTAGAAAATAGTACGGCCAAAATAAAAGAAATATTTTATACGTATTGATATGTAAAAAGGGCCTTTTGGCGTGTATATGCTACGCGTGGGTAGGTTTAGGGTTGTTGGGGTAGATGCGATCATAGGTACGCGAAAAAAAACGTGTTCCTATGCACGGCCACAAATTTTCGTATCATATGAACGCGGAACTGAGATTAATATGGCACACCACAGGACCATTGCATAATCATATGCACGGCCAAAGTCATGTTTGCGTATCAATACCCACGAGTTTCATTTTTTTGATTGGTGAAAACTATTATATGCATTTTTCATGGATGGGGTCGGGTGGAAATGCTTGTGTTCAAAAATGGGTCATGTGCAGGGTTACTATTTTAGTAGTCACTTTGGATTACTATGGCTGGAATAAGTTGGGGACTCCTGAAACGGTGGAGAGAATATAGGACATTTTTTTTGCAAGGAACATTAAATCGCCCCCAAAAATGTGATTATATTTAATAGCTGCTTACCAGTCTGATCGTTTTGAAAAACTCGTAATGGAGAATCCCAAAACAATGAAAAAAAAACTTCGTATGATTCTTGTGCCCCTTAGGTGTTTCGAAACATTTGATTTGTCTTTTGGAACACAAAAAGATGATGTTCAGAAAGAAACTGTTTTTTGTCGTACAAAGAAAGGGTCAAGGGGTCCAAAACAACAATTAACTATCACTTTCTTCTATAGGTCATAAAAAATTACCTTTTTAAATGGGCTCTTTTGTGTTGGCCTGAAGAAAAGAAATATTCACACATGTTTGGAACAACATGAGGGTACGTAAATAAAACAAAAAAATTTTTATATTTGGGGGAACAATTCCCAACGAGAATGGTAACAGGTAGCTCTCTCCAGGTGTTAGAGACAAGCAAAAAAAAGAATAATGCTATTAAAGTGCCACAATATTTATACTCTTCAGGAGCCAGTCTACAAATGGCTTACTTTATATAAAACGGGATAGGAGAACATTGAAAAAAAAATACACACTTCTGGACCTCAAGCCAACCTGAACAGAATCAGAACCATTTTTATTAACAATAGCAATAGCATGTGTTCATACCTATCTCCAACTCATTATCCTCCATCAGGATATCTGCGTTTGCCACTTCTGGTGGAGGCTGGCACACTCGTAACTGGTAGGCTGCAAATAAGTGGACAAAAGATGTGGTCACAAAGATTTGATGAGTTTTAAGAGATTCAAAACTCTTAAAAATGTAACGAAATGTATATATAAAATCAATAAATATTTTTATTTAGTATAATAGCATTCATACATTATACAAAGTTATTTCTAAAGGTTCTCTTTACCCCACCCTATACCTCATCTCAAAATAGTTTCTAAAGGAGCTGCAGAAAAAGATAGTGTATACAGAGCTGAACACATTAATGCTCAGAATTAGTCATTTTATATGTTTTCAATGATTGACTGTTAAATTAATTCCCACTCATTACAGGATACGTATATTCATACAGAATATTTTTTTATCATTTATTTTATAATAATTTGCATTACTTGCAGCACATTTACTTATATTAGCACAATATTTTTGTCAGTAAAAATCAATTTAAATTCATAGGAATCCAGTGTGAAAGGGATTTTGTGTGAGGATGAAAGATCACCATTGTGTTCATGCAGATTCAAACGCACGAGTCAATAGGGAAGATGGGCTTGGTGTTGAAACGCGGTAAACACTTGATTCGGTTAGTCCACTTAGACATTCTATTAACATAAAGTAACTTTGAAAATTAAAGTCAAACTAGGAGTTCGTAGGAGCAGTAGACCCCCCAAGCCTAGTCTGCTTAATATCTGTCTAACCACTTTTCTTTGTCAACATTTCTACTAACCTAAAACCTACCCTAACAGTTACTATGAAGGAGTAGTAGACTGTAGAGTTGCAAATAATGAGAATTAGTTGGGACATTGTAGTTCAACAGTACTATAGGTTAGGTAGAATGTCTGAAAGTGGACTATCAAAATAAAGTGTAACCGAGACTTCTTTGAGAACTGTGCTTCATATATAATTAAAATGAAATGTGACCGCACCTCATGTTTGTACATGTATGTGGCCAAAATTGATAGGTGGCATTAACACATGACAGGACAATGAGCCAATCACAGCAACATGAAAACACTACCTCCTCATCTAACTTTTTACCCCTTTCATATTTATGCCATTTTTAGGAAGGCAAAGCAGATGCTGCACCCTTTTGAACAGACAAATACTGATATAAATAATGTCATATTTCATAATACTACTCCTTTTGGTACAGCCCATTATTTTCTCATTGAAATCTTTTGCCTCGTCTGAAAAAACGCCGTGGTGCAGTGTGACGTTCGGCACAGTTGCGTTGGCATCTAGTCAGTACTAATGACAGAGGAACCTGCCGTGACAAATAACGATGTGATTAAGTAGGGTGACACTGAGGCGCATGGAAGGGTGACCATCACTGCACTACGGGCCGCTCTGCGACCTTAGTGCAGAGCGTTATCAATCGCTTACATCTGACAGCGGATATACGCTAGCGCTAGCAAGTAAGCGTGTCACAGTTGGTGAAAACGCCAAGAACAAAACGACCCGCATAATGAGCAAATCACTTAAGAAGAGAAGGAATTAACCGAACATTTATCCGGCTATGGATTGCATGAGTAATGCATTTGTTGTGTGAGTATAACAGCACTGTGGCCCTATCCTGTGCAATGTATAGATAGCCACAAGTTTTGATGATAATTACTGAGTAGCTTTGCACAGCGTAATTGGCGAGTTAATTATTCTGGTGTTAATGAAAACTGCGAACGCAACAGGACCTCGAAGCAGTCGAGCTGATTCGAAGTTTGACATGAAGCCATAATAATAATAATAGAGACTTCACACTGATTAAGATGGATATCAGAAACCTCTGAGCTCTTTGCTTTGAGGACATCATGAACTGAGTCTTCCATCATGAGATGGAAGACTTTGGCTTTGTCTTCTCTTGCCAAGCTGAGGTTTCAGAAGGCTGAGTTGAAAACACACTAATTAACTATTGAAGCCCACTTAGCATGTGGCTCCTTTTCTGTTTGCTTCCTGACGGGTTCCCTGTTGTGTTTTGGGGTAAGTGGCCAAAATGGAACGGCAACAAAAGGGGCAGCCCGGAGAGATGAGGGTGGACGCTCTGATCAGCAGCCATGTGGCTGAAGACACTATACTTCCCTACAAGAGGCTTTTCAAGTGGGTGTGAAAAAGGAGGGAAAAAAACAACAGAGGGTTGTGATTTAAAACCCCCCACACACTGAATTTATTCAATTACAAACCTTCTTTGTTGTTGTCTGGAGTTTTTCTTTGATGAATCACGGACCGGGGAGGCGGAAATGGATAGTTTGTGAGTGTGCTTACTTCTGAGAGCCATTCAAATGAGACTTCGGAATTAAGTCGTTAAAATGGGCTATTTGGTGCTTCTCTAACTCAGAGATGCCTCTTTGATGTCCTTGGTGTCTGGACGGAATATTGAGTAAAGCCTCGCTAATAAACCTGAGTGAATTTGGAGGGCATGATCTCTGCATTTGAGAGCGCATTCCGAGCTCATAATCATATTCCATAGATTCCTGTCTAAGCTGCTTTGGCTAGATTGGCTTTAAAACACTAGAGGATGCGACATCAGAGAGCAGATTGGCAGACCCGACAGAGCCCTAATATGATTAGATAAACATACTAAATACTAGATGAATATTTCAGTTTAATGGATGGTAATTTTTACTAATTCATATCAAAGCAGTTGGTGGAAATAAAGTTGTCTTTCAGGCTCGGTGTCCCATTTACTCAGAATCAAACGGAATCAAAGCTAAACTCATTATGATGGAACGCGTTATTCCCAGGGCAAATCTGAGTAAATATAGATGATCCTTTCTCTTTGTTATGTATGCGCATCACAGACTAAAATATCTACAGATGGAAAATTAGTCATCTGCAATTCAATCCACGAAAGACGGTGAAGAAACTCAACACATTGAGTGATAAAACAATATGGTCTGGAGCATAAAAACTCACAACAAGAGTTTTCTACTTCACATCTGGCAACACACAACATTAAACATGCATAAGAATAATTCTCCAAAATTCGGTGATCACTTACTCACCCTCTTGTCTTTCTTAAACTGAAAATGTATTTGGTGGAGCAAAAAAGGTTGAGTTGCTGCTCTTTGCCATACAATGAAAGTGAATGGTGCCCAGTGATCATCAGCTTAAATTTTAGACTATTCCTTACATAAAGCAGGTTTCAGGACAGGATGGAAGAGAACAGTGGGGATATTCTTCAAAACCTTTCCTTTTGTGTTCCACAGCAAAAAGAAAGTTATACATTTTTAACATGAGCGTGAGTAAATGAAATCCTTTTAATTTTTAGGACTATCCATTTAATAAAGGATTTAGAGAACCTAAATGGAAAATATACAAACTAGACTATTCAGCGAACATTATAGATAACCTTGAGATGGTTGGTGTGACTCACAGTCTCATGCATCTCAGGATCATTAAGCCCAGAGTGACAGCTGACATGGGCTAAGGATCGATATGAAAGCATGTAATAAACTATAAATACTAGTCAGCAGCCTGACTCAAGTCAATATGATCAGTGCATATGTAAGCCACTTTAAACGCCTGGTGGGGACTGAAATTACACAGTGATGACAGATATTTATTGAATCAAACCAGTTTTTAACAATTTTAATTCCTGTTTGCAGATCACCTCAGGTTCTTGAAAAGCATCTTACACTATTTAGCACCAAGGTTAAAATTAAACAAGCCTAAGGAATAATTCATACAGAAGTGCAAGTATGTTTAGGTGGCTTACATACACATGAGGGATGAGGCTACAAAGTCAGAATGTATAACTTGCCCTCAATTAAAATTCTTTTGAACGGATAAAAGTATAAATCATTCAGTCTCTCACAGACACAAATTATATAGAGTTTAAACAGTTGGGCCAACAGTTTAATTGCAATTTGTGTTGTTAAAGCAGTCAATGAGGCTCTGATTGGATAAACTGGTAAAACACGTCTATGAATGCAACCTGAAGTGGCATCTCACCATGGTAACTAAGCACAAAGAAACCACTTCCACTAAAGTCGCTGTGGAACTTGATGAGGATCTGATTGGACGTGCTGTAGACAGACTCCAGGGCTGTGTTACCACTGAATTGACCGATCTGGGGCGAACTCTGGTCAGGACCATCCCTGCAAAAAACAGAAATCAAGTAAGATTTACAAAGCTACATCCAGAATGACTGATCTCATGACTCAGGCCTAAGTCAACTTATGTAATGGGTTTGGAAACAAAGGGTTTCTAAAAAAAAGTTGTTTCAGCACAAAACCACCTGCAATCTACAATAAATGGAGCATTAGTGTTAAAATGAAGTCATTGTCACTCTTTTCAGTACAAGTACACCTCTTTTCTAGGAAAATTAAGCTCATTATATATTCCACCTTGTTTACAAAATTGTTCACCTGGCTCAGTGATTGTGGGTGGTAAAGAGAATTTGTTAAAAGTTTTTCTGTTGATCATGGCAGCACGCAGTAATTCATAAAATGATGAACAAAAGATGGGAAAAAGCTTTATAAGTGGGCATACCATCAAATATACTCTGCATTTAAAGCAGGGTCTTAAAAAACACATACAGCAAGTGCAAATTCATTTTTTTTTGTGGTCTGAAACACCCAGTAAGAATTTGCAGTTACACATAGAGTAAATAAATTAAACATTTTAAGACTCATCTCCACTGCATTTTATCGCTTAAAATTGCTTTATGGATCTTAAGTCACTGAAACGTGACTTTAACCTAGTGGCCCAGCAAAAATAATGACTCTGCAATTACACTGAGAGTAAATAAACTACGTGCTTTATAGTTTAAGACTGATTTCTGCTGCAGTACGTCGCTGAACGCTGCTTTTATGAGCCTTATTGTCTGAAATGGGACTTTAAGCGGAGACAGCAATATTTCCCCTATTATTGACAGCAAGAAAAAGCGAGAAGCGCATCTCTCTGTGTCATTTCTCTGTGTCTTGTAGTTTATTAAGCTATCTTCTTGCCATATCTGCTGCTGTCTTTACATTAGGCCAGCCCAGCAGAAATGCATATAGTCTTCGTTCTGTACATGAACGATAGAGCTGGACTAATGAACCAGAAGACACTGTTTTATCTAGGTCACCTATGATGCATGAGATGGTCACTAGTAGCAGCACACTGAGGAACCGACGGAGCACCCAGAGAGAGAAATACAGAAGCTTGCTTGCAAGTTTGTTCGCAAATTTTAGAAGAGCACGTTGTCAAGCGGGTTTTGGGACAGACTGTAGCACTGTAACATGCAACATAAATGCAATCTCAATTGCAGATTGTACAGAGCAAAAAAGTAAGAAAAATGCAATAATAATGTAACCTCTATCTGTGGTAAAAATGCATTATTTAACACAATGGTGAGTGTAGGGTATGCAGAATCCATTAATAAATAAAAGTACCCTCAGGAATTTTCCTTAAACAAGAGGGACCTCTGATATGAAGAGTGAACAGCTGACATTAATTACTGGATTTATCCTGGGTTTCTTTCAATGCATTATTCCATCTCCCCCGCAACTGGGTGTCACAACGCTGTGAGAGACAATTAGTCAAAAGTCTCTGCTCTTCCGAACATCCAATTGGCCTTAACTGACTCTGTAAGGACACAAAATCTGGCTAAAGCCTGCGGTTATCTGTGATTCCGTCTCTCATCATATATCATATATCTAATAAGATATATGCCAATAATTTCAAATGTTGCACGCTGTGTTACAAAAATAGCTCAAATTCGGAAGCCTGGAAGTTGTACTTTGCAACTTTTACCTCAAAGAACTTTAAGTATAAAATCTGTATTGTTGTTGAATTATTCCTCATATTAAGCCTGCCAAACCTCAAGAGATATTTCTTCTAGTTTGAAGACACACTCCCTTTGGAGTCTAAAACACCAAAGCAAATGGGCTTAATTTCCATAAGGAGGCCAAAACCAGTAGCTACAGAAA